>SRLM01000283.1:0-101768 GCA_015708895.1 Populus ilicifolia | reverse complement strand
CTTTTTTTTTCATATCCCGACTTCCATCGGCCTGATCTCTGACCTTAATTTAAAAGGCCTGATCTCCCCTCGCCCTCCTGCCATCGGCCTACGAATTTGAAACAAAATGGAAAAATATGAAATTCTTTCAGCTGATAGCTAGACTCAGTAGTATTAGATAGTATTTCATTTTACTCTAAAAGTAATAGCTGTGGTTTCAACCAAAAGTCATTGATTCTGATATTGAATCTCCATGGTTTACCATAGACAAGATATGACTAGGAGATCTATTGTTTTTGCATGGTTTAATGGAGAAGCATGACTTAATTCCAACAATTGTGACGATTCTAGTCATGCCTTATCAGACTCACTTGCATCAGATTGTGAAACTTATCGAGCATGCAATAAATTTGTGGCTAGAATTGGACAATTGCCACAATCGCTGTTGTATTAGCATTTTCCGATTTACTATAGATCAATGACTAGTAGAAAGTTATGCGATTCTGATCTCGGTCCCACTGATTACTTTTTGAGTGATAGCCATTGTGAGGATAAGTTAACGAATCTTGCAGAAGGAAATGGGTTAATTTAGACTTTGGACTCGGAGGCTTTTTTATGCGTTTGGTGGAACTTTGGTGACAAAAAAACTAAAAAAATGACGCAAAGGCAAGCTAGTTCATCAACATTTTATAATCAGATCGATGTTGAAGTAAAGCAGACACTTAATGTGAACGCATACAGATTACTATCAAAGTGAAAAGGTGAAACCAAACAGGAAAACATGCTTAGTGGACATCAAGACATGAACTTAATTTGTATACCTTTTCATTCCTATTATTCTTATGTTGAATTTGGACAAAAAGTGTTAACTTCTGATCAGAAGGGCACCAATCATGCAAAAACTACAGGTTCTTGATTGATTAACATTGTGCAGTGCTGTCTTACTCCATTGAGTTTCTGATTGCAGTTATTCAACCATAGCATGGGCAGGTTCTTTGGCTCATGGCCAGATTGATAATGTGAGCTATGCTTACAAACGCACCAGCGCAGCTGACTACATGTTTCGTGTCTTCAATGCACTGGGAGAAATTTCTTTTGCATTTGCTGGCCATGCAGTTGTTCTTGAAATCCAAGCTACAATTCCATCAACTCCTGAGAAGCCTTCCAAAATACCAATGTGGAAAGGTGCACTGGGTGCTTACTTTATCAATGCAATTTGCTATTTTCCTGTTGCCCTTATAGGGTATTGGGCATTTGGACAAGATGTTGATGATAATGTGCTTACTGATCTCAAAAGACCCGCATGGCTCATCGCCTCCGCTAATTTAATGGTGGTAGTTCATGTCATTGGTAGCTACCAGGTATAAGAGACTATATTCATGAAATTAACAGTATACATATGTTCGCATTCTCAAAAAAAAAAAAAAAAACACGCACGCATACGTTCTGCTGGACCTAACAGAAACCTTTTCTAGGTCTATGCTATGCCTGTTTTTGACATGCTAGAGAGGATGATGATGAAAAGACTTAAATTCCCACCAGGAATTGCACTAAGACTCCTAACTCGCTCTACTTACGTTGGTGAGATTTGTTTTTTTTCTGGCATTAAATTAACATGCATCTTCCAGTTATCTCAAGTTCGCTGCTGCTTGACTCTTGATTTTGTTATCCGTTGAATTTACAAACTATACATGTCCCTGGAATTTTTTTGCAGCATTTACACTATTTGTTGGAGTCACCTTCCCATTCTTTGGAGATCTTCTTGGTTTCTTTGGTGGATTTGGTTTTGCCCCCACTTCATATTTTGTAAGCCTCTCTTAGGGTAATTGCGGTAGTCACTAAATTACTTTCAGAATCAGACAAGATAATCCATCCATTCTGGACTTTCTTGCAGCTCCCTTGCGTGATGTGGCTGCTGATCAAGAAACCTAAGAGATTCAGCACCCAATGGCTTATAAATTGGGTAAGCAGAACGATCCAAAATGTCATTATTTATTAATTAATAGCAGTAATTACATGCCTTGCCTAATTAAAGCAACAAAAGTGACCGGTGAATTATTTATTAATTAATAGCAGTAATTCCTTTTGTCTTCAGGCTTGCATATTCGTCGGAGTGTTCATCATGATAGCATCCACGATTGGTGGGTTCCGGAATATTGTTACCGATTCCTCCACCTATAGGTTCTATACTTAAATAATGCAAAATGTATCTGAACGAGTTTGCAAGACTTCTTTTTCTTACTATCAGCTGCTTGCTACCGATGCCTTTGTTGTGGGATAATCGCCACTGCAAGGGAGCCCAACTTTTAATAAGTACACCAGTTTTAAAAAAATTTCAATGAAGTTTTTTCTTTTTGTTGCTCTATTTTTTTATGATGTTGTTAGGTTACTAGAATATAAATCCAACAAGATAAAAATTAAAAAATAATATAAAAATAAAAAAATAAAATACACTAGAATTTATGTGGTTCACTCACTATATTTACGAGTAAGTATAAAAAAAATTTACTAAATAATGTGAGAATTATAATCTCTACAAATTAAAAATAACTAAAAAAAATTATTATTAAAAAAAATTATTTTATTTTTTTTTTTATAAATACTTTATAATTTTATGGGATTGCTTTTCTTTTTTATTTTTTTTTGTGTGGTATATATAATAATTTTGGATGTATTATATATGTATAGGCAAGTATCCACATGGGACAAGTGGAAATGACAAATAAAACTAATTAACATCAATTAGTGTTACAGTGATTAGTGCTCCAACTAGTACTAATTGTTGCTTACTAACTAGCAAGCTGGTTGGCTTCAGATATGCTCTTTATTGAGTATTTACTATATAAAAATGGAAAAGAGCAAAATAACTGAGTAAGAAAGTTCCCTCCGAGAATGAAAAGGTGAAGCTACAATTTAGTAGCATGGGATAAAGGAAACATCAACAAATAATGGATGAAAAATACTTCATTACTAGTTTTGAAAAGTTAGTATATTCAAATGAAATAAATTAAAATTCATGTACTTAAATAAAAAAATTAAAAATTGTTACACTTGTTATCCAATAATACCCTACATTATATTAAAAGGTATTTAAGATTGTAATACAGATTGTTTTTCAAAATAATATCCTGCTTTAAAATACATTAAAATTATTTTTTTAATTTTTTTATAACAGCATAACAAAACCATGAAAAAATTAATTTATTGAGTGTTTAGGTGTTGTAGTTAGGCAATATTTTTTAAAAAAATATTTTTTTATCTTGTTTTATGTGTCAATATTAAAAATAAATTTTAAAAAATAAAAATATTATTTTAATATAATTTCAAATGAAAAAATATTTTAAAAACTATCTTCATCATTTTAACAAGCACAACCTTCACATTTTTTCAAACTAAAAACATCTAGAAATACAAGCAAAATCTATGGAAATGCTCTTTAAGAGCATCTCTATCTTAGATGCTATTTTAAAAAGCTAAATTAATCAAATAACATTTTAAATTATATAAATATAATTTTTTTTATCATGTATGCTCTAATAAAAAAATCAATTAAAATACTAAATATATTGAAGTAGAATAAATAAGTATTTTATTTTTTAAAACGATATTAATGTTATTTTTTTTATATGGTTATATTTTATTGGTTTGTTTTTTTATTAACACCACTTTGTTAGTTTTGGTTTTTTTAAGAGATATATAAAAGTAATATTTGTGAGAAAAAAATTTAGCATTTTATTTAATTTCTTCCTATAGCAAGAAAAACAAAAAAAATCAAAATATTATTTTTTATTTTTATTTTTAACTCTCCATTTAGCACCAGCGCCTGGATTCTTAACATCATCATCGTGTATTTTGACAATTATGACTGGATTTTATTTTTAACCCTGAGAAGTAGCATCTGATTGACTTGATTTTACCCCGTCATCATTCTGCCGACTATAACTAAATGAAGGAGAAGGAAGAGTTATAGCAAATCAGAAGAGTTATAGCAAATCAGCTCAGCCATTGAAGCATTCGATCGTCCATGTCCACGGTCCACCCATTAGTTAGTGGTCTGACGTTGTTGTAGAAGTGACCTGCCTGCACTAAAGCCAGCCCGTTGTATGACTCTGAAAACACTTTTGATTTAACTGCGGACCACTTAACTGATTAAGGATTACCTCTTACCTAACTCTTCATACACCTATGCTCCCCTGTCGTTGTCTCCCAACGTGGTTGCCGAAAGGGATCTCACTAGTCTAATGGAAGAAGTAGCTTTCGGGTAGTGATGGATACACTGCGGCGCCACGAGGCATGCTATTATTAATTTTGTTTAGTTGAAAATAGTTTTTTTTTAAATGATTTTTGTAGAAATTTTTTTTTAAAAAAATAAATTATTTTATAATATTTAATAGTAAAATAAAAATAAGTTGAAAAATATCATTTAATCTGTAGTTATGTCGTAATAAATAAAATAAAAAATAATATTTTAATATTTTAATATATATTTTCAAGTGTATTAAAAGAATAAGGACAAAATCTAAAAGATAAAAAATTTGAATAATTATGAAATTAAAAAAATATAAAATTTATATTTTTAAAAAATAACAATAAAAATATTGGGAACCAAATCCAACAAAAAAGTTGAAAAGTTATGATATTGAAAATAAAAAATATGATCTTATAAATTATTTTAAATAAAGTAGATAACAATAAAAAATAATAATTAAATTTAATAAATTAATTAATTAAAAAAAAAGAATAAGTAAAAATATTAAAATAAAAAAATTAATATAAAAATAAAATTTTAGATTATGAATTAATAAAAAAGATTCAAAATAAAATATACATCAATTAAAATATTGATAACTAAATTTGATACAATCAACAAATAACGTAATATTTATAAAAAAAAGCTCACAACTTCTAAAAAATATATTCAATCTAATATAAAAATATTTTTTAAAAAACCAAGTTAATTTTTTTAGCTAATTTTTTTTATTTATTGATTTTTCTAGTAATAAAAAAATTAAAAATAACTTTTAAAAAATTGTTTTTTAGTAATTTTCATGGCTTCTAGAATATATTTTTCTACTAATCGGGATCAAATTATTTTAAAGGTGTATCTCCCACGTTGACATAGCATAGCATGTTAAGAAAAGAATTAATTATTTTTTAATGTTGATTTGAACATGAAAAATTAAGGATAGAAACCTCTTTAATCATCAAACTAATTCACTAAGATTTCCATTACATTGATTAGTATAAATATAACCTCATTTGATTAAATTGAAAAACAAAGCTTTCATATTAAATTTAATCAATATTTTCTAAAACTTATTCATTGAAAAATAAAACAGAATTAATCTAGAAAATTCAAAAAAAAATTTTATAATATTGGAATTACAAAAAAAAATATTTGGTGCGTTTATGACTTTGAAAATCACGCTAACTCGATACTACGTGTGCTTTAGGAAAGAGAGAAAAAAAATGATAGATGTAAGAAAAATAAGACGAGAACACTCCGAGAAAAAAAAAAAAAACATGTTAGTACTTTTCAAAAGCCGATCTGGCTTTTGTTTACAAATATTTTTCTGGATCCTGAGGAAACAAATCACCAAGTTACTGAATAATAATTAAATGACACGGAATGATTGAACCGATGCTCAATCGGATCATGTTTTCATGGATATCATGCCTCTAAAGATGATAATTGAAGGAGTGCAAAATTTCAGGACGCCCTTTTCGAAAGAGAGGGGGGGGAGACGACTCGAAGACAACCTTTTGACCCACAAAAGCTACAATGTAGGCCCAAAAAGTTTTCCTTCGGGTCAGTCAATGATGTGGTCCAGCGAACCAAAATCATAGAGCCCATTAGTGGTCAAAAGAGTAAAGCGGTGGACATCAAAAGGCATCATCGTATAGATGAGTCACAGACACCAATTAATCATGCTAATCGCAATGAAACCCTAATTACCATAATTAAATCCTCAAATTCTCGCGCGCAGACTGGGCTTAAAAGACATGTCTCTTTCACTGGACCCACAGATATTAACAAAAAAATGCAAAGCTAATGAAAACACGAAACAAAACACCCTGTCAAAGACAACGCAAAAAACATAGAATACTCCTTTCTTTAAAATTTATCCTGCGAAATCCCTTACCACTCAAAGCTTCTCTCTCCCTGCTTGTCTTTAATTTCCTCAGCAAGCCATACGTGAACCCCTCCCTTTTTATAAGCATTACACAAGCAAAGCACAAGCATTCCTTGACTCTTCTCGCTTTGCTGTCTTGTCCTGCCGCTCTCTGTCATTATTGTCCAAAATGGGGCTTCTCTTTTACGTCATCTTCTCTTTGTTTTTCGCTTCACCACCTGTTTCCTCCTCTCGAATTCTAACACCACAGCCTTCCGAAACGACAGTCCTTGATGTCGCCGCCTCCATTCAAAGATCCAAAAACATTTTCTCTTCTGGCCCTAGAATGTCACCGTTTAACCAGCAAGAGAAAGAAACTACCTCGTTAGAACTAACAGTAGAGCTGCTTCCTAGAACTTCCATTCAAAAAACCACACACACTGACTACAAGTCGCTAACCTTATCTCGCCTCCAGCGTGACTCTGCCCGAGTCAAATCTCTCGTGACTCGTTTAGATCTAGCCCTCAATTCCATTTCCTCGTCAGATCTTCAACCACTTGAGACTGATTCAGAATTCAAATCTGAGGATCTACAGAGCCCGATTATTTCTGGCACGAGTCAAGGAAGTGGTGAGTACTTCTCCCGAGTTGGAATCGGAAAACCACCGAGTCAAGCTTATTTAATACTCGACACTGGTAGTGACGTTAACTGGGTACAATGCGCACCCTGCGCTGATTGTTATCAGCAAGCGGACCCCATCTTTGAGCCGTCTTCATCGGCTTCCTTCTCAACTCTATCTTGCAACACCAGGCAATGCAGGTCCCTCGACGTATCAGAATGCCGGAATGACACGTGTCTCTACGAGGTTTCGTATGGGGACGGGTCTTACACCGTTGGCGATTTTGTTACTGAGACTATTACTCTTGGCTCGGCCCCAGTTGATAACGTGGCTATCGGCTGTGGACATAATAATGAAGGATTGTTTGTAGGAGCCGCTGGCTTGCTTGGGCTCGGCGGCGGCTCGTTGTCCTTCCCTTCTCAGATCAATGCGACGTCATTTTCTTATTGCCTCGTGGATCGCGACTCTGAGTCTGCTTCAACTCTCGAGTTCAACTCAACTCTCCCTCCTAACGCTGTTTCTGCTCCGTTGCTCCGGAACCACCATCTGGATACCTTTTATTATGTTGGATTAACGGGACTGAGTGTAGGTGGGGAGTTGGTTTCGATTCCTGAATCGGCGTTTCAAATTGATGAGTCGGGAGATGGAGGGGTAATTGTTGACTCGGGAACGGCCATTACTCGGTTGCAGACGGACGTTTACAACTCTCTGCGTGATGCCTTTGTAAAGAGAACGAGGGACTTGCCGTCGACTAATGGGGTAGCGTTGTTTGACACGTGTTATAATTTGTCTTCTAAAGGGAACGTGGAGGTGCCGACGGTGTCGTTTCATTTTCCAGATGGAAAGGAGTTACCGTTACCGGCGAAAAACTACTTGGTTCCGCTTGACTCGGAAGGAACGTTTTGTTTTGCTTTCGCACCAACGGCTTCGTCTTTGTCAATTATTGGGAACGTGCAGCAGCAGGGGACACGTGTCAGTTATGATCTAGTTAACCATCTAGTTGGGTTCGTGCCTAATAGATGCTAGTTTTTTTAACAGCTGGAGAAGTTTGAAAATTAAAGAAGAGGGTCATGGACACTGTCAGTGTTGACTAATGTTTATGGTTGAGGTTTTTTTATTACTGTTTCAGTTAACCCATGGTAAGTCTTGAAGAGGGAGTTTTACCGCTGTGGAGAGATGGGAAAGCTTCACAAAGTATAAAAAAAGTGATATAGAGTGTGAGGATGTTAGTTAATGACCAATGGGTGACCGTTGCCTTCTTGTCATTTTGTGTTATTTGAAAGAATCATGCAATGAGGAGATATATAGTATTAATTCAGAGTTTTATTTTTTTGTTTTTTAAAATATTTTTTTATGTTTTCTTGTATAGATATTTTCTAGTTATTTTTTTATGATTTTTATGTGCATATAATATATATATATATATTAGTGCATTTTTAATTAAAAATTACTTTTAAAAAACATAATGCACCGTCACCAAACACTAAAAAAACGTTGGCTATAAGGTTCATTCATTTTCATGACTTCGTAGAACATGCTGTTACACTTGGATTTTTCTTTTTTCCTTTTTTATTTAAAATGGTGATCTGATCATGGTGCATTTAAATTTTTATTTATGTGTTTGTTTTGGTGCAGGGGATGTTTTCGTTCTGTTTCAGCTTTCAGGGATTCTGCACGTAGTATGGTACTACTTTATTGATTGACGAGTATTATTTGGGTGGGGGAACAGCTCACGTGCTTTTTAATGGCATTTGTGCCTTAGTAGACAGGGAAACTTGAGTCTTTGATCTGGGGCCTGGGATTCTTTTTTGGTGCGCGCGCGCGATTAGATGCGCATCAGCTCGCGAGCCATAACACCTTTCCACACTAAAAAATATTATTGATCTGGTATTTTCACGTCAAAATTAAGGGCCGTTTGCATGTAAAGTTCTAATTCAAGTCCCATGGCAACCGAAATAACAAGAATTTGTTTGGGATTAGATGCTTTTTATAATATTTTTTATTTTAAAATAATATTTTTATATTAAAATAATTTTAAAACATAAAGATATATTAATTTAAAATAAAAAATTAAATTTTTTTTAAAAATACCTTTCCACCACTATACATGCATCTTTACAACTTTAATTTATGAAGTAAATTTGAGGTATGATTGAAATTATAGTAATGGTTGTTATTTAAAAAAATTTATTTAAAAATATAATTTTTTATTTTTAAAATTATCATATTGAAAACTGAAGATTTCAAGTGTATTTACAAACGATCTCTTCATTGATTTACATCGTGGATTTCTTCGAAGGATCTCATCCGTGTGCCTTGAAAGAACCTGCTTGTTCAGCCAGGTTGCTGTATGGTAAATCTACAAGGAAGAGTTGTTGTTTTTAAAAATATTATTTTTATTTAAAATTTTATTAAAATAATATTTTTATTTTTAAAAAAATAATTTTTTATTAGTATATTAAAAAGATAAAAAAAATATTTAAAAAAATAAATAATTTTTCATGCGCTTATATTCTGTGGCATACATTTTGAAGAATTCAAAGGATACGCGACTTGACATTAAACAAAATGCGCAATACATGCAGTGGACTGGAATAGACTGCTTGTCGCCATGCTAATGCGACCATTTATTGGGCCAGGCTTGTTGAAATTTACCCGAAACATGGATGATATTAAATTTGTCTAGCAGGATTAGCCCGAAGTTTGTGGGACCTGAAATGCCTTCTTTAGAACTTGGAACCGTCTATTTTAATCTTTTTACCAATTACTTCTTGAAAAATCACATTTTAAATCTTAAACATTATAAGCATCCTAACACGTACTCGGGAAAAAAATGATTATTTATAAAATTGCCATTATTTTTCATTTAATAGCTAAAAAATCATTGTATTAAATATTATAAATTTCCCATTAAATAAAAAAACATTAGCCACGGAACCTTTCATTTTTACCCCTCGCCAGCCGCCTTCCAACCATGGATGACCTGTTGAATGACTTGGAAAAACAAAAATAAATCAAGTAGGTCATCACAATATTTGTCGTATCAACAATTGACGAGACACAAACAACCTGTAATTTATCATATCAGATAAATAGAATTGAGACACGTGCAATTGACACCTCGGTCATCTAAAATCAATTAATCACGGGATTTATTCTTGCTAGACGGTGGTTCATGAACGTGTATAGATCGTAAGCAAAATAGGGAGTGTTGAGATTAGTTACAGATATTTAGTTTATTATTATAAATGCATGTTAAATAAAAAATATTCAATAAAAATCTATAATTTATATATTTTTGAAATTATAAACATGTCTAATCAAAACTGAAAATAAACATACTTTTAATAAAAAACAATGATATAATACTAGAATATATTCTAAGCATGTATTTAAATTTACTATTGATATAAAATAAAAAATCATAGCATCTATGTTAATAATAAAATTAATTATACTAGAGTTAAAACAAAACAAAATATTTGTTAAAATATTTTAAAGTAATGAATCTTTTGATGTTGTTAATGATGAATTCTTTAATCTTAAAATTTTATTGCTCATTATTTATATAATTATGATGTCTATAATGTGTTTCTTAACATTTCAATAACACCACTTTAATTTATATATACTTCCAAACAAGTTACTCGAATCAAATAGTATACAATTCAAATATCCCTAAAAAGATGAATTCAAGTTTTCAACTTGAAAGAAAAACCAAATCGTAAAAAACTATAAAAAAAATGCTAGAAATAAAATGAGGAAAAATGCATAACAATTTAAAAAATTCAAATTGAAACTCTTCCTTCATCTTTTTTTCACTGTAAATTTTAAAAGTTTAAAAATTAAAAAAATATATTTTTACTACTATCAATCTTTTGATTAGCTAACAATTATAAATGAATAATTATAAATGAAATAATTAAATTCAGAACAAAAAATAGCTATTTGAGTAGTCAAACCAAAAGTTTTCTACATTAATTTTTTTCTCTCCTGTAATTTATTCAATTAAAATAAATTTCCAACAAGATTTGATCTTAAAAAAAGAGGGTTATAATTTTGCGTTTGACCCATAAAGGAGTGAATTGCAAGTTAAAGCCTGAAGGATCAACATGTCAAAAGGTTCATCTTGCATACCCGAAATTTCATCTAGCTTCCAAAGACCTTTTTTCTTCTTCTTGTATAGGGAATATCGTTAATAAGGTTCCTAGATCGAACAGCCCATGGCGGGAGGCAAAAATGCTGAGAGTTGGAAGTTCTGTTGGTGACAGCGAGGTGATTAGGTTACATTTAATTGATTTTAATTAATCGGGGGCAGGAGCGTCGAACACCTAGCTGTTCTTTGACTAAAATTCTCTCTCGACAGAGTGCCTAAAAAGAGCTAGGTGTCAGGTGCATTCAATAGTAAAGTGGATAAAAATAAAATTAAAAATTAAAAAAATTACAGTAAAAATGTGAAGTCCAAAAGAAACAAGCATCGACCCCAATTTCCAAAATGGGACCAACCTGCCTGATTTATTTCAATCCAGTTTCTTCCGAGAGAATGTAAATTTATTTATTTATTTATTTATTTACATGTACAAGGCATTTTGAGCTATTCGCACACATTAAATTACATCCGTGCATCCCAAAGAAAACTTACACTTTACGGTATGCGACCATTAATTTTAGTGAGCAAAGAAAATTAAACTAGAGACCACATGGAGAAAACACCTATTAATCCTATTCATTTTACCAACTTAGTCACCCAGATGCGAATTTATTTCCATCTAACCCAATGAATCCCCGTGCTTGTGACACCAGCCAAACATCATAGTCGTTGGAGCAAAAACATTATGAAATTGAAATACATCTTATGGTTCACAGATGCACAAAATGACTATAAATTTATTTTATTGCAAACAATCTCATGAGTAGCCAACGGAAACCTCGAATAATCCATTCGTGTTGAAGACAAACTTAAAAAGATTAACATGGTCTGGGTAGAACATGGTTTCGACCTCCTTTCTTTTCATACAAACACGTTGCCTCTGTCCTGATAGGCATCCGCTATCCTCGAGCTTGGAGCGGTGCGTGCAGAGGCGAAGACAATGCACGTTCATGCTGCGCGACCATCATGAATCATGACTGCGCTGGTGTGGAGAGCGATCACCAGTAAGAATTTAAAGGAAAGGCTTGTAAGTGACACGTGCCCGATGTGATAGGTACCTCTGACTCACCATCACTGGACACGGGTTATATATGCAGTGCGCCTCCGTCATTTATATGATAACATGATGAATGCATAGCCTGAGCCGGGATGTCTCTCTATCCCATCCCGTCATAAAAGGCTAGAACTAACGCCGCTATTCATCTTTTATTGTGGAATTTTAGATTACAGTAAGCATTGTTTTTTAAAATATTATTTTTAATAATAAATATATTAAAATGATAAAAAAATATAAAAAAATTAATTTAATTTTTTAAAAAAATATAAAAACAAATAGAGCATAAAGTTAGATTATTAATACTGATGTATCAAAGGAAGTTTTAAATGGTATGTGTAGTTTAATTTTAATCCTATCATCAACATGTAAAGATTAATGAGAAATTATTTGTTATTGACGTAATTAGAGTATAATACATGATTTATCAGTTTTAAATCTGAGAACAGGTTTAATGATCGTGGAGGTTTACTCAATCTATTAACTTTTTAATGAGAAACTATTTTTAAAAAATTATTATATCAATAGAAGGGATGCATCTGTAAGGTTATTCTAAAAAATAATTACAGTTTCGATTAATGATACTAGTACAGACTTTATCATTAAAAAGTGAATCGCCGATCATATATGTGAGATTTTCATTTTTTTTTATTTAGTATGGATGGGTTTTAATTAGGTCGTAAGAGATTAATTACACAATCACCGATGTCAATAGCAAAGACAGTCCAGTTAAGTGAAAAACTAGAGGGTAAAGGTTAAACATCGCTGAGCGGATACTGTTCATGCATTGACACGTTATTGTTGACTTATTATGTATTTTCAATAACTTATTCTGGCATTTCAAGATTTATTTTAATCAATTTAATTCTAATTAAAAATCAATTGGTTTTAATTTCTTGAATTATGATGAAATTATAAGAAAAAGGATCAAGATGAAAAAAATAACATGCTATAATATTTCTAAATAATATACTTAAGCTATTAAATTTTAAAAACAGCACAAATTAGACCATTTATGTTCCTTTAGATTTCAAGAAAATTAGTTATTGTATAAAATTTTATTTATAGTATTTTTTCAATCCTTTATTAAAGAAATGGGTTGCAGGTTTGCAGACGCAAGAAAAAAGATCGTCGTTTAAGTCATTTTTTACTGTCAAAGCAGATCTTTCATATCCCTGGATATCATGAAATAAGAGAGGTTGTTGGATTTTTTTCAAGATAAAAATTTCATTATTCAAGCTATTTTTAATCATCAAAATAGATTTTTCTGATATTCGCCAGTTTCATGGGATGGGAGAGTTTTAATGGTGATTGTTTAAAATCTCAATATTACCTGAAAAAATAAATATAAGTTGAGAAATATAAATATAAATATAATCTGATTTGATTTTATAGTTTTATATATTTTTTGGTATTAAAACTTGATAGGGTTGTTAATGGATGTTTTAAATATGTTAATAAGGTGTTTTTTAATTGAATTAACTTAAAATTTTAATTTTCTATACAAAAGATATATGTTTTGATTTTCTGACAACCACGGGATGGCATGGCTTAAATTAAGACCCGTAAATGACATGCTGTGCATGTATTTTTTTTTTAAAAAAAAAATGCTGGACATCAGCCCCTTCACAGCATATAGAATATAAAACAAAATTCAGGTGTGCGCCTCTTTGCTTAAAAGCCCACACACGAGCTTGATTTTCCATGCAATGGCCTCGACATATTGGGTCATATGCTCCAGAGAATGAGTTGTTTTTTGGTTATTTTTTTTATTTTTATTAAATATTAAATTTAAGTTCAAGAAATTTTTATTGAACTCGTTTGAATTTATAATCTGAAATACATGTTTGATGTATTGAGTTATAACATTCTGATAATTTTTTTCCTGATAGTGCTTCATTTAATTAATTTATTTATTCTTGAGTAATTTTTAAATTCATGTTTTAATTGACATTTATTGTGTGCAAGTTCTTCTATTTAACCTTTTTATATAAAAACTTTTTTTTTGAGGGAGTCATGTATATTTATTTTAAAAAAATAATATTTTGATTTATTTATATTTTTTTAATATTTAATATAGATGAGCTTTGTTTTTTATAATAAAAATATTTATTTTTATATAATATATTATAATATGTGCTATCTTGTGTGGTATTTTTTATTTTTTTAATTAATTTAATATGTATTTTTATTTATATTATTTTTTATTAAATAAAAAAATTAATTTTAATAAATAAATTCAACAAGCACAACCAATTACATGTCCTGTTCTGTAATATTGAATATTTTAATTTATATTTATTTTTAATTTTTTAAATTTAATTTTTAGTTATTATTAATTTTTTATATATATTAACTTGTGTAGTTTTTAATTTATTTAATTATGTGTATGCATTAAATTTTAAATTTATATAATTTTTTATATAACATGCCAAAAGGTTAATATAAAAAAAAATACAGGAAAAAATACCCGATCCTCATTATATTGTATTTATAATAGCTAGTTAATAATATACTAAAATGCACGGGAAAACTATTGTGCTTTCCATGCCTTCACTTTTTCATTTTTAATATATTAAATAGTTATAATTATAATATTATATTATAATATGATCACTTTGCCATCTCTAATGTATTATATTATTATAATTATTATATTATAATATATATTATAAATCAAGGAAACGCTAAATTATTTGTTTTTAATTTTTTTAAATTTTTTTATTCCGGGTTTAATGTGTTAGCCTAACTTGATGGGTTAACCTGAATTTTTTTAATTAATTTTTTTATTTAGTTAGTTTGATAACCTTAAATTTCTTTATATTCAATTATCAGATTTTTATGATATGTATCTTGGACTTGATGGGTTAATCTAGTTAATTTTGGGTAAACTCGTTAATTAATTTATTCTATTTAGTTATCAAACTTTTATGACACAAATTTCAGGTTTAATGGGTTAACCCAATTAATTCAGATTATTTTTTTCTTTTTATTGTTTTTTTTTCTTTTTAAATTCTGGTATTGCAACCAAACTCACTTAAATTTAAGTCGTGTAAGTTTAATGTTATTATTAATATTATAAATAATGTTTTTAAGTCAAGCATTGCAGTTAAACCCGTGCTTTTTTAGTACATCTTTACAAAAAAACCTAACACTCTTGAATCTTAGTATTTTTTTATATTTTTTATGCAAGAAAAAAAATTAATTTGTGTCGTATGCTTTTTTTATTTTTATTTTTTAAAGCTTTTTACCGTGAATAGCATGGTGCAATCCACAATGAAAAAACTTATGCCTTTAGTTTATTTTTTTCTCTATATTTTCTTAATACTAAAGTTTTTCTGTTTAGTCATCAGACTTTCATGACGTGGATCTCAGGTTTGATGATTTAATCCAGTTGATTTAGATTTTTTTTCTTTTTTATTATGTTTTTCCTTCCTGTAGGTGTTTTTCTTTTTTCTTTTTAATTATTTTTATTAATATTAGATATTTTTTTTATTTAGTTATCACACTTTTATGACACGAATCTTGGATTTGATAGGATAACTTAATTTGATGAGTTAACTTAATTGATTCTGATTTTTTTTTATTAGTTTGTTTTGTTAGTTTTTTAATTAATTTTTTTAATTATATATTTTTATGACACAACCTTACAGCCAAACCTATATTTAATGCTATTATATCTAGTATTATAATTAAAACTACTTAAATTTTAATTATACAAGTTTAATATTATTATTAATATTATAAATATTACTCTTAAATAGATATTGTAGTTAAATCCAAAACTTTTAAATATAACTTTATAAAAAACCTAATATTTTTAAATTTTATTGTTTTTTAATATTTTTTATACACAATAAATTAACCATGTCATCAAGCGGGCCATGAACTAGTTAAAAACTAGACTCAGTAGGATTAAAAATTAAACTCATTTAACCATCTAGGTGGTGGCCAAGTGGTAAGGACTCAGGATCAAGGGGTTTGCTTCATCTGTGGTCTCAGGTTCGAGTCCTTGGTTGCTCATATGATGGCCACTGGAGGCTTACATGGTCGTTAACTTCAGAGCCCGTAGGATTAGTCGTGGTGCGCGAAAGCTGGCCCGGGCACCAACGTTAATAATAATAGAAGAAAAAACTCATTTCGGTGCGGAATTTGACAAATAATAGCGCGTGGCGGCAGTGCATGTCCTTCTCTCAAGTCGCGAGACGGTCCAAAACACACAATAAGCAAAATGTTGGCGAATCCAAGCGACTTCCTCCAACATTTCCGTTAACTGCAAATTTCATCTCTCTCTAGCCGTTTGAGTTTCAGTTTCCCCTCCATTCGCTAAAACGTTCCTCAAAATAAACACTGCCATTATCTAGTCTCACACACTCTCCATTGTCCTTCCTCTCTCCCCTTGTCTCTCACGTNCCCCCCCCCCCCCCCCCCCCCCCTCTACATTTACTTGGACAAAACTGTTTTCAATTTGACCTCCCCATTAACCATGCTTTAACCATTCAACTCATCCTTCAAACCACTCTCTCTATCAAAAAAACGCCATGAACGACTCTCATAGTTCCTCCTCCGATTCCACCTCCAAGGCTGCCATCGATCAGGTTCTCTTTTCATCCATCTCTCCAATTTCCTCTCTCTCTCTACAACAGTGTATTTTTCAATTTCGTGATCTTAAATAACGAGGCAGTGATTTCAAAATTCACGTTTGATTGATGTTCGATGTTTCTTACTTTGTTTTTATCAAATTTAGAAATCATTCACTGTTTATGTTTTGGTTTCGAGTCCTTTCAGTATCTTGCGAGTCCCGTACCACCCGGGTGGGACCAACATGTACCTGTACTGTACAACGTTAGTACTGGAGTTTTTCAGTCCAGTGGCCATTTTTAGTATATGTCGACACTAACGTTTGGATTAGGGAACAATTAAGTTTGATAGCTCTTTTTTTTATATATATATATAATTCCTGTAACTATGATTTAATTTTACAACTGTTACTGGAACAATTCTTTATTATTTTTAACCATTTTAATGATTGAGTATGCTGAATTCGGAGTTTGTTTGTTTTCTCTATGCTTGATTGTGGTTGCAGAATGTAGGGAGGAGTCGAAGAAATGGGAATGGTGATCAAATACTGGCGACCGACATACCTCGCCACTGGCATGATATTTTCTGGTTAGGAGTCTTTTTGTTTCATTTGATGGGATTAGCACTTGCTCTTGCAGTTCTTGGGTTCAATAGGTTTAAGAAATCAGATAGGTTTAATTTCGATAGATATACTGATAACATAACTGGCACCGTGGGAAGTAGTATGGACTTACGGAGGATTATTGGCCAATGTATGGTCTTGGTGGTGGAGTTGGGACTGTACTCTATATCAGTGCTTTGCTTGTGAATCATTATATTATAAACTTACAGTCTTCTAATTTAGTCAGGTCAAAAGCTTGTAACTTATTGTATCGCCATAGTAAATTTGAAATGTAGTTGATTATCTATAATTTTAGCCCGTGTAATCTTTAGAAGAATGATTTTATCGCCTAAATAGGCATAAATTTTACTTATTTTTTCATTGTCATTAATTGTTTTATCCAAAGCTTTTGGTTTTTCAATTCTCATGAAATTGTTATTACGAGGCTTTGAACTGTATAAGAAGCACACCTACATGAAAAATAGATTTTAGTGCAGTCCTGCTAAATTTGTTACGTGAAAGCTAAGATATACTCTTCTTCCCGGAGAAGATCTGGAACATGTCAATTTGCAGGGGGTCAAGTTTATTCTTCACCGTCTATATCTTAAAGCAAACGTGGTAATTATTATGCACTGTAGTTTCAGTGATTAAATCATGCGTAGATCACAAGTGTCTGGAGTCAAAGCTTTTCCCTTTTTTCTTTAAACTTGAATATTTACATTGAGTTTCACTAAGGTTGTTTCACTATATTTTTTTTCTCCCATATTCCTTTCCAATTGGTGAACCTGTAATGAAACAACCTACAGATCTATCATGATAGTGATAAAATTTAGAACACTATGCTTGTGCAATCAAGCAGTATATAAACTTTTCCTTAATGCCAAAGCAGATGCAATATTTAGTTTACTTTAAGGGTTCTTTGTCTAACGGAAAACTTGAATTTCTAGAAATCTCTCTGACCATTTGCTATTATTTCAGACTCCCATTTACCATGCTGGTGCTTCAAAAAGCTGTGAAAATAGTATGGAGCCTTCCTGAAGTTATGAGACTTTCGTATGCACTCATGCTAGTCATGCTTTTGTGGATGGGATTGTGGTCTTTTGGGGCAGCTGGTGTTGTGGCTTCAAACATCAACCTCAAGGGGCGCTGGTGGCTTCTTGTGGTGAGCTGGCAAGCTTTGCTCTTTATTCCATCTTTTGTTACTGGGATGAGAACTGCAACAAAGCTCTACTAGAACATCCCTTAGCTATAAGAGACCTTTTATTGTTGTTAATTGCACACCCAGGTTTTGTCACTAAGCTTATTTTGGACGGCTGCAGTCCTCTGTAATACTGTACATGTTATAGTGTCTGGGATGGTGTTCCTTGTTCTTATTCATGGTGGCCGAGAAACAGGATCAATGCCTCCCAACTCTTTGATGAAGTCTCTGAGATATTCTGTAACGAAATCTTTTGGCAGCATTTGTTATGGATCACTCTTTACTGCTGCAATTAGGACACTGCGGTGGGAGGTAGGCATGCCAAAATTTCCTTTTCTCTAACTGTTTCGCTAGCCTGTTTCCAAGATTGATCTTGTTTCTGTTTCTCCATTTTTTAACTTCGAATTACATTTTAGATCAGGGGATTGCGGTCAAAGATAGGCAAGAATGAGTGCTTGCTTTGCTGTGTTGATTTTCTATTTCATCTCGTGGAGACTCTTGTCCGTTTTTTCAACAAGTATGCATACGTCCAGGTACTTTCCGTTAATTATTTGTCTCCTGTGCATTATTTTATTGTCCAACTAAGTGTCTATTCATTTTCAGTAACATTCTACTAAGATGACCTTGTGGTCCATTAATCATGAAGATTGCCAGCACAGAGAAACTTTTAAGAAAACTGTAACATTTTCAATTTTTTTCAGTCATGAATTTCGTAGACAATGGAATGTCCCTTTTCTCCTAATGATTGAAGCTTGTGTTCCAGAGCAATTTTTTGACATTTGTGCCTCTAAATTATACTTGTGAGAGAAAAAAAAGTTACCTGGACATTTTAGGACTTAGGAAATGACATCATGAATTTTAAAAGAGAATGGTGAGGGAGAAAGAGAGGATCGAGGAGAAAAATGAGGTAGAAACATGTTAGTAAAAGAGGATGATGAATTACATTTTATACATTGAAAGGAATATCCTTAATGCATGGAGGGATGTTTTCACACAGGGTCATTGTAGTCAAGTAATACATAAGAAATAAAATAAAATTTCTTAATTAAATACCACTTTATGACCAATGTATTGGAAAACTAAATCCTAGTAGGAAAAAAAAATAAAAGCTCTAAGAAAAAGCCTTCATCCAAACCAAATTTCAAAATGTTTGGTACCAGACCTCCATCAGAAAGCTTTTTGGAGCAGAATAGCAGGCTGTGTTAAGAGGGTAGACAATGTATGGGATTGAGAAATGTGATGAGCTTCCTGGTCTGGACCTCCCTGGCACTCATAAAAAAATCATGAATTTTCACTAGAAAAAGAGAGATTTGGCGCATTTTGAAGGCTTTAAGAAGACCACAATAAAGTCATAAGAAGAGTTACTGTGAATGGAATTAAATAAAAAAGTACAGCTCTAAGTTTTTGGAATTTGACGGCTTGTTTGGATTGATGGAAGTTATGGAAAGTGAAGGAGGTGGTCTTAGGCCACCCCTGTTGCTAATATGCTGGTTTTAGTCGAGAATTGTAATGCATGTGAAAATACTCACCAAACAGCCTTTTATGACCCTACTTGGATTTTGACAGCTTGTTAGAGTAGTTTTAAGGAAATGTGTTGCATAAGTGGATAGTTTTTATTTAAGTAGCAGAAACATCAACTCCTAAGATATTCTAAGAGACATCTGTCTCATGCTACGCCTATCAATATACACATGAACTTGTTATCCTATAAGAGCATTTGATTTCTTGTTTTAGAGGGGGGAGGGGCTGGCTTGTTTTGGTGTTGCCGATTGACTCATGACTAAACTATGTTCTGTTTTATTGGCCTTAGCCTCTGTAATATAATTTTGTTGTTTGCAAGATTTCTATCAAACATGGCCTGAGCATTCAAGGTGGCATATGTTTCTGCTTTCGTGGCTTCACTGGCAGACGATGCATCCTCAGTACAGAAGCCTCTTGTTTTCATGGAATTTTACTTCTACTTTTTTTTTTTGAGTTCATTAGAACTTTGTTGGTTTGCCATCATTCATGTGCCACTTCTTGAAAATTTATACAAAAATTCACGTATTTGTTTTGCTCCCTCCAGATAGCTGTTTATGGGAAAAGTTTTAACCGTTCAGCTCGGGATGCCTGGGAATTGTTTCAATCAACTGGAGTTGAAGCAATCATCGCCTATGATTGTTCAGGTGCAGTTCTACTGATGGTAACGCTTTTGGGTGGGCTCATCACCGGGACTTGCTCAGCTGTTTGGACTCATATTAAATGGGATGATGATAGAGTGACCATGGTGGGATCCACTGCAATGTTGATGGGAATGGTCTTGGTAAATTCTCTTTTTCATTGATGTCTTTTTTGGAATTGATAATCTATTTTTATTCTAAAACTGCGTGTGGCATTTAATGGACGTGGAGTTGGAAGTCTTGAACCTTCTTGGTTATTTAAGAAGTTGGGTTTCAGAATTATAACTTAATTGATGTGGCAACTTACCCATCATCTGGCCTCATGATCATCCAGTCCCTTTTTCTAGCTACTTCACCCCTAATTAGAGTGCATCACTCATTTGCACACACACACACACACACTTTCAAATTTGATCTTGCATGACATTTTCATTTTATGAAGTATCAATGGACAGCATGCGCTCTCCTCCTCCTCCTCCTCCTCCTTGTTGCATGCATTTCTTTATTAAAGCAGTAATCAATTTATGGATATTTCACTTAGATAAACACATAGATGCCTCCTTCCCTGATTGAAATAGTATTTTTTATAGTGGTCACATGCTTATTGAATGCAAAATCTGTCAACTTATGGACGAAACCCTACAAATGAAAGAACTTGATCCCAATGAAATATAGTTGAGGGAAATCAAACCTGAAATTAGAGGTTGAGGGATTAGTTCTCAAATGAGGTATAAGTTTACGGGAGATGGCACCCTGCATGTTAAGGAGCATTCCATCAGCTTTCCCCTCTTTTATTTCATTATGCATATTATACGAGTAGTGATTTTCCATTATCCCCGCACAGCAAATACCCCTTTACAGTTGATGGGTTGTATCAATTAAAGGCTGACTTCGGCTCCATGCAATGCTGAAAAAAAGTAAATGAAAGCCAACCATTTGTCAACCACAAAATTAGGGGGTGGCGTGCAAAAACACTAATCAACAATGAGTTGATTTTAATCTGAATCATGAACCATTGACCGTGCTCTCATTCCTCCATGACTACCATTTATTTCATTTTGATGCTGTGTGAGTTCATCTGTATAGACATGCCATATTTTTCCGTTGGAGCTTAAACAATGGATGTGCTTGCTACAGGTTGGACTAGCTATGGTGGTTGTTGAAAGTGCTGTTACCTCCATATATATCTGTTACGCAGAAGATTCCCTGTTAATACATAGATGGGATGCTGAATTCTTCAACCAATTGTCTGAGTCACTACACCAGCGTCTTCAACATAGAAGTTCCCGGGCAAGGGAAGTATTGACCCAGAATCGATTGAAAGTTGGCATACAGGAAAATGTCCCTCTCTGACAAGCTTCGCCCAAGCAAATTTTGTCCAGAAACACGCACTGTAATTCGTTGTACTATATTCCATCGATCGAAGTTGTTGAATCATTTTGTTTTCTGGGACCTTGATCGCACAGAAATCAAAAGGGTTGGTAAAAAATCAGTTGCAGGCTGCATTTATTCAGGTATAGCTTTCCCTTTTATTATTATTATTTTTTTTGGTATGAAGTTATAGTATCGTTTTAAAAGACATGGTACAGATGTTCCTTCCAATCTTCATGGATTCATAAGTGGTATCATTAACGGAACCCTCTCGGTCTCAGCTCAGCCATTGTGCTTTACAGTGGTTTGTTTTGTTTTCGTAGTACATTTTCTTCTTAAATGTTTACCTTTATTTTCTTAAAATAAAATAAAATAAAATCTGGAACCCCGAGCCTTCAATCTGGGATTCGTTCTTGCTCGTTGAGGTCGGTCCAACCTTGTCTACTCCTATTGTTCGGCCACCATAATCTTTAGCACAAGCCCATGTAAGGCTAGGGGATAACATATTTAAGCCCAAGGGGTGCAAATGGCAAATTGGCCCGGGAAATGGAGAAATGGTTCGTAGATGAGAGACATACACTGGAGATTTTACAGGGTGTAATCAAAAGCCTGTTATGATAAAATGCAAGTTATATTTTATTATTATTATTATTATATAACAAATATACTGCATTCACTGTAATAACGGGAAGATGTTCATGTCCCTAGCAAAAAAATTGGTTGTCTTATATTTTTATTTAAGGGTTTTTTATATTTTCATATAAATCATTTTTTATTATTAATTTGCGTGGAAATATTTTTGTTTGTGTAGAGTATTTTTTGAAACATTAAAATAAAAAAATACACTTAAGAATAAAAAAAATAAATTGTTTAGCGTCTGAGTATATAAGTATTTTTTATTTTTTATATACAGTAGAATTATAAATATACCATTAGAATGCATTGGATTAAGGGTGTTACAGTTTTTCGAGTCTAATTTTGTTGTTAATTGTTAATTTTTGTAGGGGTAGTGTAGTAATTTATTATTAAAATAATATTTTTAATTAGAAATTGATGGTAAGTGAGTGATCTCTACATCGTTTAAACAATGCATGTAATACCATCTGATGATAAGTCCTTGAATTTTTTTTATTTTTTTAATTGTTGTTTTATTTTTTTATGTTTTTATATAATTTATTTTTTAATTTTATTATTCAATATTTTATTTTTTATGAGTTAAAAATTATGATTTTTTCATATATAATATTTTAAGTTTAAGAATTTAAGTGACGGGTTTTAAAAGTTAATAAGAATAATATTTTTTTATCTTATATTTTTTTTAATATTCTTGTTTGATATTAGTTTTCATAAAAAATAAATTTGGTTTTTTTTTAAAAAAATTCTATTAAATTATCATAATTTTATGATTTAAAATATAAATTTATCAAATTAATCTAAATAATTTTTAATATATACGCTACTTGTTTATCATGCTGGTTTGGATTTGCTCACACTAGTTTTTTTAGCTTGTTTATTTAGCTGGTATGGATTATAACTTGATTGTCAGATTTATTATATATATAAAAAAAACACTTACCGTGCCTAAATATTTCCGGGAATCGGCCATTGACGGGTACTGGTCTCGTTACTAAACCAGGACGAAAAGAAGCTGTACTGACACGCTATGCTCTTCATTAAGATCGCAACGAGATTTTCTCCTCTTGTCTCGGTATATCCTTCTTCTCCCTTCCTCTCTCTTCTCGAACGTCACCATCCCTGTTTTATTATCTCGAGGCTCTGCTTGTTACTGTAACGTGGCACTGTGTGATTTAGATATGTTTTGCTATAATTATAAATTTAAAAATATTTAATTAATCATGCAGCACTATAATTTTACATAAACTATACTTAAACTCTCTTCTTGAATAATTAAAACGCATTATAATTTTAAATAAATCAAATTAATTCTTTTTTTTATAAAATCTTAGCAATGAAAAAATAATAATTTCTAATTTATATCTAGCTTTTAATCTATAGTGCAAAAAATCCCATTAGGTCATGCATGCACTGACCTAATGGGAGTTTTTGCACTTTTATAGTGCACAAATTATACTTAAAAAGAATTATAGCAATATTTTTAATGGGAGCTTTTAATTTATCATTGAAACAATATTTTTATGTAAAATTACAGTGCTGCATGGTTAATCAAGTTATAATCCTTACCAGCTAAATAAACAAGCTTTATTAAAAAAAAATAACAATAACAAACTGGAACATATATATATATACTGAGGGTATTTGAAAGTCTAATAATTGCTTTTTAATATAGTTTTTATATATAAATGAATTAAAATAATATATATTTTTTATTTTTTTAAAATTTATTTTTAATAGTAATATATTAAAATAATAAAAATATATAAAAAATAATTTCAAATATTTTTTTTAAAATACTATACACAGTTCCAAAGAGTCCGTTTGAAATTACATTTTTAATTATGTTTAGATATATTTTAAAAATATATTTATTTTTGAAAAGATATTAAATTCATATATTTTTTTAATTTTTTTAGTAATTTTTATATACTAATGTAAAAAAGTATACTAAAATTATTTTAGTATATTTACATAAAAAACATTTTTAAAAATATACTAAGATATCAAACACGCACCTAGCTGGACAACCCTTTATAGATAGCGAGGCAAACATATCGGGAGTCGTAGGAGTAAAAGTCAGGAACACACATGCAAAGCTTCAAAGCAACAGGTTAGTACACAGCTATTCCTCACCCTGAACTGTACTGCCACTCTTCCTTCCTTCTTCGGTTCTCACTTTCTTCCGCTCTCCTTAATTTCAGTTCTTGGTTTCTGTTGCCTACTGGGTTTTTAAGGAATGATTTGTGCAGTAAAAGATGATCATATTCATACCTATGTCTATTTATTCGTCTGTTGTTTTGTTGTTTCTCTTTTCGTTTGTTTTTATGTCGAGTAGAAAAAAAAACAGAGGAGAAGATATTAGTAGCAGGGATCAGGCGCGTCTCACGGATCTTGGAAAGCTTCACCAACCAGTTCCTGTTTCTCCTCACAACGATGCTGTTGATTTAAGCTCAAGTATCCATCACCTCTTCTTTCTTTCTCTTGAAGCCTTGCCGCATAATAAAAAATGTTTACTTTTTTTGTGTATAGGGAATTCAGCTTCTCTAACCACTAGTGTATTTTTTTTTAATAACAAATCTGGAGGCTCCAAGTTCTGTCTAAAATCAGGCACTGTCACGGATGTGTCCCGTAACTTATCTTATGCAACTGCCTTGAACACGGTACAGCGCACTTCCACCATCCTCACCCACCTCTTTCTTGAACACCCGACTTGTTGGTATTTATTGATTAATGCTGCTAATGTATTTTGCTTTTCTTTCTATAATTTGTTATAGAGTATTGGGTCAGCAGAGATAGCAACAACTGGAGCAGGGTGTTTGGACACAGGGCAATACATGTACCAGAAGGGGACTGGGTTTGACTCCTCGTTGGGAAACGGGGAGTAATGAGAATTGGGGAGACTCAGGGATGGCAGATAATAGCCTACAGACTGATACCTCAACAGATTTTGATACCGATGATAAAAACCAGGTGTTGTTGTCGCTTTCTCTGTTAATTTGCTCTGTGTTCTTGTTGTTTTATTTATGCTGTGTGCTTTATTTGGTTTCTTACAATGGGAATCTTTTTGTGAGAGGTGGTCTGCTTGGCAATTGAGGAATCGACCACTGTGTACTTGCATTGTATTTTGTGTTAAGATTTTGCTTGGTTTTGTAGAATAATTTGCTTGAATTAGATCTTGGTGATGGTGACTTCAATTTACACTCTGTTTAACAAACTCATGGTGCTTGAATTTTCCAATTCTATCGAATGTTTTTTTCTTTTGACAAAGGCAGGAACCCATCCCTTCCTCAACCTCTCCCCCTCCACACAAACGGGAAGCAGGCATTGGGGAGTGTTTAACCTGAGCTCTCCTGAATATGAGATCTCAAGTTTTAAAACTGTGCACCATTGATCCACCTATTGTGGTTAATTCTGTTAAACGTTAAAATTGTATACTTGTATGTTCAGTTAATAATTTGGACTTTTCTAGTCGCATTAGTTGGTAAAACTAGGAATTACATCCCGCCTCACTTTTCGATATATATAAGCTTGTGATTGTGGTCTTGTTAAGATTATGTAGCTTCATGGAGTTCCGCATGGTGCAGTCGTGGTTGTGGATTCTATGGATCAATCCAAGGGAAGAACTAGTGACCAAAAGGTTTTTTGACATGATTTCACATTGGTGATTATGTTGCAGTTTAGTTTAATTTTTGATGGTTACGTTTCAAGAGTTTACTCCTTGCAAGACCCTTCGAAGGCTGGCTCAGAATCGTGAAGCTGCAAGGAGGGGTCGACTTAGGAAGAAAGTAATGTCTTTGCTGGGTATGTTATATTGTTTCCTCACGCTGATGATTGGGATTCTTAAAATCTCTCTTTTGTTTATTGACTCTTGTTTTTCGAAGTCTTATATTCTTTTATCTTTCAGTTTTGCCCTTGAATTCCCCTACTGTAGGAAATAATGATTGAAACTCGTGAATCTACACCAGACGCCCAACAACACCTGTTTAAGAGAAATTTCATTAGAAAGATTGTGCTGTTTCATCCATACCCTTCAAGCTTGAAGGGTACCATGTAAAACTCGCAGAAAAATAATAGAAGCACACCAGTTCATATTCTGTACGAGGTGTCCCTTAATCTATATCTAGTTGTGAACATGGTAAAAAAATTCTATGCTTCTTTTGCCAGGAACAACAGTTCACCCTGAGAATCAGAAAGATCTAATTTTGGACCTGAATTAATTGGCATTGTCATCCAGCTGACTTGCTATAGGAATTCTGAAGTCTTGAGTTAATGGATAAAACATATTTGGATCTTTCAACAAAAAAAGAAAAAACATATTTGGATCATTTATAGGTTTTGGTTTTGGAAACGCATATGCCCAGCAGTTCGAGAATAGTCAACTCAGGCTTACACAGCTAGAGCAAGAGCTTCAATGAGCACGCCAGCAGGTGCAGGAAGTTTTTTTTTTAATCCTCTAGTGCAATGTGCTTGGAAGTGTCCTGTTTCTATTTAAGTACATAGGCTAAATTTCTTTCGTTCCTAGTTTTGCAAATTTTATTGCATCTGGATTTTGTGGGAATCATAGCCATTCAATGGATGGAAATGGTAAGGGATTTTGGATATACCAAAATGGATTCAGGTCCTAATGTTGAGCACAGCTGAATGTCTCTTTCTCAAATGGTTTTAAATAGATTGTGAAATGGTTTACAAATTAGTTATATGTATGTTAGATTTTGGTGAATGCACGAACCATCTGTACTAAGTTGTTTATTCTTGAATACTCTATTGATATTTGAAATAGCTGTATTTCATGCCGCTAGACATTGGTTACATGAATCTTGCAATTTGGAGTGAGTGTGTTTTTACCTTTTACAAATGAAGAAGTTTACTTTATGGACTAAGTGACTTCATTGCTGCAGTAAATGCTTAGATGTGATGCTACCTTAAAAGATGACTTGAGTAGCCCATGCATGTCATATTGTTTTTTGTTTGATCTCTTTGATTGTTGCTGGGTATTCTTTTCCCCTTCCCCATTGTCAAAGGTTCTGCATCATATATAAGTGTATGGTATTGAGAAGAACATGCAATACTATAGGTCGAGTGGTTGCTGAGTAGATTTATCTTACACGTGTAATTAGGCATGCCTTATAGCCGTGGATGGACGTAGCCGTCACCTCACGTCGCGACAATAGTGTATAAGATAGCTAGTAATCTAATGATGCTCTGCTGTATAATTGGCACCCCGAAATCCCATTTATTGGTTATGATCCCAGAGCTGGGGTGATGTTTAGAATTCATGTGGCAGCATTGTTAATATATTTCTATCGATTTGCATACATGTTGTTAAAGCACATCTCTTTTTGTTGGTACTGTTACAGCCGTCGATTCTTTTTCAGGCGTAATATTGTAACCTAAAACCCTCTATCAATAGCATGATCGGGAAGAATAAAATTTAGCTATCTGCAATAATCCACTGGCTTGTGTGATCGTCTCCTCACGTTATTCACTCTACCTGCAATCCACATAAAATCATTTGTTGAGAAAATCCAATACTTCGAAACAGGTTCACCTGTTTAGATAATCATGCGAAGCGCATGCCACGCCTGTATCTTCTAGATTTCACAATTTGAGGGATGAATACCCCAGTTCCATTGCCATTAGATCTCCATGCGTTCTCAAGCCAAGTTGGTACCAAATCAGTTTTCTGCCTCTCCCACCAGTTGAAGTAGCTTCCTGGCTGCAATGTTGTAGGAAAGCTGTTGGTTAAGCTGTTCGAGTCCTGTTTCCTTCGAATATCAACCAACCTGGAATGGTTTGTAACATGCACTTCGTCGTCATCGGCGGTCAAAAGCAAAATCTGCCTCTTAAGCTCCGCATAGTAAACATCGCTGTACTCGACACCTTCGAATTCAAGATTAGGGTCTGTTCCCATTTGCCTTTCAGATCGAGTATGACTGCTACAATGAAACTCCATGGAAAGGTTTGAGTTGAAGATTTGGGATGGGATGTTCTGATGGAAAACCTGGGTGGGGTTTATATAAAGTAATCAGTGGAAGTAAGTTCTTAGATTGAGGTCCAAGGTAACAAGGTCCACGTTTGAATGAAATGTTTCCAAATGGACTCAAATGGTCCAGGGACACGGAATATCTCCGTTTTGTGGACGTTAATGGATGTCTTGTTCAAGTGGTTCTTGGTTAAGGCTCCGTTAAATTTTTTCTTTTCTTTCTTTTTTGATGAAGATTCTCTATTAAATAACTAATATATGCATTTGCAAAGCCTTTAGCCCGTGTGAATGATTATGACTTCAGGGTTACAATAGGGAATCCAATGAATGTGAATGCTGCTGGAGCCTGGGATTTATCATGTATTGGATTCACACGGCCGTTTTTTTTCCCGCTGGCAGAGGGATATATGTGAACTCAATTAGAAGAATTAAAAGGCTTGTCGTTGACCATTGCAGCTAGTAGTGATAATAATTTAGTAGTCAAATGTTCAGACGGCGATTCCGGTGGTTTTTTTTTAATTAAAAATTTATTTATTTTTGTATTTTAAAAGCATTTTTTAATTTTTTTCTTTGAATTATTTTTTATTATTTTGATGTATAGATATTAAAAATAAATTTTAAAAAATAAAAATATTATTTAAATATATTACTAAATAAAAAAAAAGTAAAATTCATTAAAAAAAAACAGTAACAAACGGCCTGTAAGATGCAAGCCAGCAATTGACGGCAGCCTGTTGATTTTCAATTGTCCAACATGTATATTGTTTTCAATGTGTCAGAAAGAGATAATACCAGTCTCCCGCATGAAAAATACTTGAAACAAATGGATTTTTTTCTATAGTAATATTAGCACATTAAATATAAAAATTTACAAAATAACATTACTTTTTAAATAAATTTAATAAAATAGCGTAGTTTAATCATGTTGCATTTTAAAAACTCAACATAATTAAAATGTACTATTTCTAGCTAAATTAATTAAAGATATAATTACATTAATTAATTTATCGTTTCATATAAAATTATAAAATTCTTCTTTCAATCATATTTTATAATTTAAAATTATTTTTGTTAAATCTATAAATTTAAAAATAAATTCTAATTATTTTTTGTAAATATTATTTATATAATATCTTGAAAGATTAATAAATATATTTATGGAACATGACATCTACCACTAACCGGAAAATTTGAAAGGTTAAAAAGAATTTGAAAAAAATAAAATAAATCGACATTAAATAACAATTCACTGTTCATGTAAACAAATAGTGACCGCAATTCAATTTTTTTAGTTTATATTAGTTTTATATTCCCGACGTGTTTTTAATTAAAACTCTTAATTTTCTGTTTAGATTTTAAATTCGAGGGTCACAAGCAAACACATTCCACAAAACAATAGAAAAGGTAGTGTGGAATTGGAATTGGAAAGTCTCGATGAAAATAGAAACAAAAATTGAAAAATCACAATCCAGGCAGGCGGACTTCCTTTAGCCCAACATTAATTAGTATTACAATATTTATTTTTAATCAACAAATTACACTTGGAATGTCTCAGGTGAAAGAAACCAGGAAAGAGGTATACAAACGGTCCAAACACAAACATATATTACAGAAACAGGAGGCATCGCCACGGGGCGCCAAAAGAAATATAATAATAAATAGTACAGACCCATAATTCTTCTCATTCCCATAAATCAGTAACTATTGTTGGGCTATTACTGTCCGGGGGTAACAATTTGGCTAATTGATAAAATAATCCCTCAAGTATTGGTCAATCTCAATTTAGCCCTTACCTTCTGATTTTATGATTAGATCCTTCGACCTATCATGTCAAAACAATTCACCCCTTTTGTTTCGTCTGTTGCTTTGATCTGATGGTTCGAGAGGTCAAAGCTAAAAAAAATAAAAGATTAGAGGCTAAGTTGAACTTGACTAATAATTTGAGGATTATTTTACCGATTAGCCTAATATATTTCCTCCGAATAAATATAGCATGGGTCGCAGCCTGCAATATTAGCGATCCATGCCTGGCGCAACAAGGGGGGCTTTAAGTCCCTCTCGGTTCCACTTCTCCACATTAGCCTGCCAACCTTCAAAGTTCAAGAAAACCACCATCAGGAGTTATTATAGATCATTTTAACGATAAAAAAGAATCTTGCAAAATAGCTCTATCCGTTAATGTTGCATTTTACAGCGTCCCCATATTTTTAATTTCTTAATTTTCAGGCAGTCACACCAGACACCTCCAGGGTTAAAATCTTAGATCACGATGCGCTCCATTTCTTTTGATGCATTAATTGTATGCCCATGTTAATTTTCGAAGGACGCACTAGGAAAGTTTTAAGAAACAAGTTTGTAATTCTACGCATTTTAAATTCATTTGTATTAATTTGGATTATAGGCCATCTATTTGTTGTTGAAAATCAAGGCTTAAAACTCGGAGAAAAACTATATTAAACCAGGAAAAATAAATCCAATAAAATCATAACACAAATTTAACTGTGAAATTTGATTGGCTGATTTGACCATCTACAACATATAAAGATAGATAGGTCTTGTCGAAAGAGAAGGGATGGTTACCTAGAGAGGGATCAGCTCCACGATTTTTGAGCTCTCTATACTCTTGACACAGAGAACACACGCAGCAGCAACAATGGACCAACCAATCCGCGCACGGAGCTTCTGGTAATGAAAGGAAACCTCGCAGCTTAGATCGGTAAATACCACCATATAGCCACGCACAGCTAATATGGCTCATGGCATAGTAGATGAGGCCTTGAAGTAGACATGCTGCTCATCCAAACGCAAGGAATGTAAGAATAGCTGTTGTTTTCAACTAGATACATACGACCAGGTACTGTGGAATTGTTAGATTTTGATGCTGGCGATGCTTTAATTTACTTTAAAAAAAAAAATCCCGTTTTGTTTTTAGGAACATGAATGGTCCCTGCATCAATTTTCATATACCACAACTTTAAAGTTATGGCTAAAAATACGCAATTCACGTTGTGATTAAGGGATTTATCAAAACTTATTTCTTACAGATTGACAGAGATTCAACCCTAATAAGCAAGGAGGGATGACATGGCGGCTTCACCCACCTATCGCCTACTATCACCTCTACTTGAAAAGTGAATCTTAAACTCAATAAAGTCTTAACCACACTACTCTAGTAGTAGTGGATGTAGATTTGATGAGCCATAAATAAGGTTATGATATGCAGTGTCACAGGCTGATAATTCAAGAGTGATGGGTTAAGTGGTTATTTTTTAAAATATGTTTTTTTATTGAAAAGTATATTAATTTTTTTATTTTTTAAGAATATTTTAATATCAGCATATTTTAAAATGATTTAAAATTACTAAAATATTTAATTAAAAAATAAATTAATATTTTAAAAATACTTTTGCAACATAAAGAAAAAAGCTTGTAACGCCAGAGTACCCACGGTCCAATAAATCTTCCAACGAAAAATAAAATAAAAACTACCAAACATGCATATAGATTGCGAAAAATTGAATGAGATAGTAGAGCTCACATGTGTTTCCCCTGTCAAGGATCTCGGCTATCCGTCCAAATGTGATGCATGGACAGAAACAGGTGAGCAAACCTTCAGAAAGAATTCAAAAGACGTGTGTTAAAATCAGCAAGAGAAATAACAAGCAGACATTGTAAATGGAATGCATTTCAAGCGACAAATTAAGTGTTTGTAATGTGGCAGCAGGATATATAATTACAGTTAGAAGGGTCATCAAAACAATTGCATATCCCAGTGGACCATTGCCCTTCAGGAAATTGTGAAGCTGGTTGAACAGCTTTAGGGCATTCAGTCCCTTCCCTCCTTGAAGCCATATTGCCCTTGCTTGGTAGAAATAGCACTGCTAATGTAGGAGATTTGAAGATGGTGGAAGGGTATGGAGGTGTAGCTTCCCATTTATAGGCATGTTGTCCGGCTCTCAATCGCTGACATTTCTGGGAGTCGATTTTGCGTGGAAATTCCTGTGCATAATGAATTAACTTCAGATAGTGGACTAATTATTATTTTTTGTTTTATTCAATCTTTTTGATAAATGTGACCTCACAAATGGTTGAACTGGCCATTTCTTAATTGTGTCATTCTCAAATGTATGGTTTCCTGGTTATTTCTTTCCCGACCAAGGGCAAAAGATCTGGTACGAGTTTTTCAGTATATAAACATAGCAGAGTAAGTTAAGTTATTTTTATTTTTTATGTATTCATGATATTAATTTTTTTTAATAAATAAATATAAATATTATTTTAATATATTTTTAAATTAAAAATACTTTGAAAAATAATAATTACTACAATACCAAACACCAATTTATAAAAATAAAAGAGGAAAGTTACGTGTATATGAGTATAACCTATTAGAAAAACAGCACACGAACCTGCCAGGAAGATTCGCAAATTCAAAGTCCTGACATTATCTTAATCAAGGTTAATTAGTGAGAGACGCAATTAGCCGAAAGACGGACAGCGTTTTCATTATAAATTAAACTCATGAGTCATGAGATCAAGACATACGAGTGCATACGTTGTCTCCTTCCTGACTTTATTACGGTCAATGACAAGGATTGTGATTATTTAACCTTAAAATTTGTCTCCTTCAATCTAAAAAAGAAAAGAAGTCCCCAACCTATACAGAGAATCTTGAAAAGGTCCCCAGCATACCTTTTCTTTCCTCAAATCAGACCCTACGTATCAATCGATTCTCAATCATACTTGATAGGTTTTTCTTTCTCTCATTTCACTAAAATTCATCCTATCACATGATATGAGAAAACACAAGGACTTTATATGCCTTTACATGGTCTTGCTTATCATGTTGTTTAAAATCAAGACCTTACAATATTCAATAGTTTTGAAAGCAGAAGAGCAATTATCTCAATTTCATGCTACTATTTAATATTTTTGTTCACTAGAATTTATGTAAGGATATCATTGGAAATACATTGATACATTGACAATCCAATTAAGATTTCAGACTCTTACGAGTTCGTAGAAAATTAAATAACAAGCTAAAGGGTATGGATAATTTACTGTTCACTCGTACCTAATATATTATAAATTGCAATAGTAATTTACATTACATTTTTTTTCAATTTTTTTTGTTTATTTTTATTTTTTAAAATTACTCTTTTTTTTCTTATTTTTTTAATTATCTTTGTTGATTTTACTTTTTTAATATTGAGCTGGTTAAAAATTTTATTTTGAATTTTTTTTTAAAATATTGTGGATTATTACAATATTTTCTCATATATATTTTTTTTATTTTTTATTTTTAAAAATTAATTTTGTTGATTTTATTTTTTTTAATATTGAGTTGATTGAGAATTTAGTTTTGTAATTTTTTTTTAAATATTATTGATTGCTACAATGTTTCTTCACATGATTTTTTTTAGTTTTTTGATGATTTTCTCTAAAATTATTTTTTTTATTTTTAATATTAAACTGATTAAAAATTACAGTTATAATATATGAGAAAAACACTATAATTTTATTTATGAATTATTGTAAATTGCTATAATATTTTTTTTCCACTTGATTTTTTTAGTTTCTTTTGTGTTTTTTTGTTAATATTTTTTAAATAAATTTTTAATTTTATTTTTTTAATATTAAACTAGTTAGAATTTAATTTTATAATAAAACTTAATAATGTGGGGAAAACATTGTAGTTTTCCACATAAAACACTATGAATTGTTAAAGTGTCTTTCAACATGGTTTTTTTTATGGTTTTTTTTAAATTATATTTGTTAATTTTATTTTTTTAATATTAAGTTGGTTGAGAAATACAATTACAAGTCATTATAAATAAAACTAAATCATGTGAGGAAGCATTATACCTTTTATGACAAAACACTATGAATTGCTACTGTATTTCCAACATGATTTTTTTTGTAAAATTTTCTCTATGGATTTTATTTTTTTATTATTGAGTTTATTAAAAATTTATCTTTATAATTTTTTTCTTTAAAATACTATGAATTTTTGTAGTGTTTTTTCATATGATTTTTTTCAAAATTATCTTTATCGATTTTTTTTTAATATTGAGTTGGTTAAGAATTATAATTATAATAAACCTAAATCATATGAGGAAAGCATTATAGTTTTTTCACGAAATACTGTAAATTGCTATAATATTTGTCTAAATAGTTTTTTTATGATTTTTTTCTAAAATTATTTTTGTTTATTTTATTGGAGAAAACACTTTAGTTTTCTTTTTAAAACATTGTCAATTCCTACAATATTTTTTCTTATGAGTTTTTTTTCTTTCCAAAATTATCTTTGTTGGTTTTTTTTTTAATATTAAGTTGATAAAGAATTTAACTTTGTATTTTTTTTTATGTTTTGTTAATAGAAAAGTTAAATCATATGATAAAAATACCACATCTTGTTTTATAAATTACCATGGATTACTACAAATTATTTTATTTAGTATTCAAATTTTTAATCACCAACATAACTTTTTTTTTCCTGTAATGAAATATAAACTCCATCACATCTTTAGTTTTTATTATTCATTGCTGGTTTATAATTATAACATTATTAAATATATTTTTTTTATAAACATTTAATAACACACGTTGTCATACCATCTCGTATCTAATTATTATATGATTTTTTCTTTCTAAATTTTTATTAAAATAGGCTCATTAATATATCTAAAGTTAAACCTTCAGTCCATGTCATCAAATCTCCTGTTGAAGCTAAGTTTATTCAACATGGACCTTGCACGATCTTCAATGTGGATTTGGGCTCCTCATTTAAATATTTTTTTCCAGGCATTCATAAAAATTAAATCCCATTCCTAATATTATATTTCTATAAAAAATTCTCAATGCTAGGAAAAATTCTTGTGATGGTTTTAAAATTAAACTAACATTTTATATTAAGAAAAAAGCTAATTTTTATCCACAAATGGAAGAATATTAAGAGAAAAATGGATGCACATGAATTCTTACAGGCTACTCAAAATAGTACACATTAATTTGATAAGTTCATATCATCAAATCATTTTCTAAGAGGGAAAAAAAACTGTTGCTGACAGTTAATTTTTGAAGAGACGCGTTCCTTTCCAATCTTCCAATTTAAAATCAACTGTGTGGCATACCATTCCCCTTCCTCACCCTTTGCAACGAAATGTATCCTGCAATTTCCAGTGAGTTACAAAACGAGCCATCACATGCAACATCATCTGCACCACCGCAGCCACATTTTTTCAATTTTGAAGACTCCGTGGCTACCGGAATCCCAGTCCCTTTAGCGAATCAAAATAATCCTGATCCAAGTCGTCCTCTCCCGCTCAACAATGCCAGCCATACTCTTTCTTCAGGGCCTTGGTCCACTAGTCTCTGTGGTTGTTTTAGAGATCTTAATGGCTGTGAGTACTTTTTATGTACACATATATATACAGTTATTATGGATGGACCGTGTTACAACTTTTAGATGTCACCAAAAGTTTATTTTCAAAGCACTTGTGTGGTGCCATTGCATGCATGGTAATTAAGTTAATAATGTGTAAAAGTAATTAAGAGTGTTTTGTACTTGCTGGTGCTTGTAGAAACAATTAGAATCTACTACACCATTGCAATTCGAAGATTTAAAGTTTGTTTTCAGTGGATTTTTCAAAATCGCATGAACGCTGGTGCCAAAAGTCAGATTCTGAGGATTAAGTGGCCATGTAAATCGAACCTGATGTTATATGTTTATACATAGGAATCCTCTTCAATGACATAAATGGTGCTATCATGTGTTTTTTATTTCTCTTGCAGAAATTAAGTAGTGTCGAGAAATAAGTAAATTTTGAGTATTTAGACTTGCATAATTTCTCGTATTATATGTTTGAAAACCCGATATAATCATATTCTTTTATAAGGAAGCGCTCTTCAAATATAACGTGAACATGTATATATAAAACAGATGCGGTTAAATTAAGATTTCCAAAAGTGCTAGTTGAACATGTATATCTTTTTTTTTTATTCTTTTTTTAAATTTTGTGATTGAGGTCGTACTTCAATTTTCCAAATCTTTTTCTACTAGCATGTGTGATTTCTTCTGCTTTCCTTTTTCTCATTGTTGTAGAGATATAATATTCTGGATCTTGCAAGGAAGAAGTATGAGTGTTAACAACGGACTGTTGTCCTGCAGGTTGCTTAACTTGCTGGTGTCCATGTGTTGCATTTGGACGAATTGCAGAAATTGTTGACAGAGGATCAACTTGTAAGTTCTGAAAATTTAAATGAATTTAATTAATGCTGATTACATTGTTTTTTTTTTGTAAGAATTGACTGTTTCTTAACTAATTAAGGTGAAATATGCAGCATGTGGGATGAGCGGAACCCTTTATACATTAATACTATGTTTGACTGGGTGCTCTTGTTTGTACTCGTGCTTTTATCGATCTAAGTTGAGAGGGCAGTTTTTCTTGGAGGAAAGCCCATGCACAGATTGTTGTGTCCATTGTTTTTGCGAGGAATGTGCTTTGTGTCAAGAGTATAGAGAGCTCAAGAACCGCGGCTTCGACTTGTCTATTGGTGAGCCCCTCCCTCTTTTTTGGAGAAAGAGTGTTGTTTTGTTGTTCTCTTGTATTTTTATCCGGCTCACTACTTCTGTTTCTGATGGAAAAGGATGGCATGGGAACATGGAAAGGCAGAAAAGATTAGCTGCCACTGCTCCTCCAACTGAAGAAAGGATGATGAGATAGATGACTTGAAGGAAGGGGAACCAATGCTCCAATTTTATTTATTTTTTGCTCCCTAAATGGACAAACTTTCTTACGTTTATTCTGCACATTGAGCTACTTGCCTTTGTTACGTGGAAGATCCGTAAATGTATAAGAAAGTGCAGCACCACCCTGCAATTAATGCTCAAGTTTTACCCGCAAGTCCATAAAGAAAAAGGTTATGCGAAGAGGGTTACGATATTTGGGCCGTGTTTTCAAACAAAGAAGGTTCATCATGTACAGGCTCCCGCTTATAAAAATATTCCAATGGAGAAACGCAGGTAACTTCATGTGATGCCGTTTTGTCATCAGTGCAAATTGAACCAAGACATCAGCCAATCGTAATCATCCTCTGTTTCGTAAGGGGAGCAAGCTGCATCTTGTTAATCTTTTTGAGCTACCATAACTGATTGCTTTATAAATATGTCGAGTTGCTGTTAGATTAAACATACATCCTGATGAAGAGAAAATCACAGCAAGACAAAGAAGAAGGCTTCAACTATGCTTACGTCCAGGATTTGTATATATATAAAATTCAAGAATTAATACATTTATGGAAAACTGTCAATCCCATCTCAAACACATCCAAAACCTCTTAACATTCTAATATTAGAATACAAATCTTACTCGAGAAATAAGACGCTTAATTATTTTGTCAAAAAGAGTAAGCTATATTGACCACATAGTAAGAATTAAACAGTTTTAATGTATGAATATTTTGTAATTCAGTTCATTGACTGAAAATGTTTAGGACTCGTTTATAATATTTAATCACATTATCCTAACGTGTCTAGACTCTTTAGCTATACAAAGTACCAAGAAAATATTTTGTTTAATATTGAAGGACTACTGCATCTTCTTTTTAACTTGCAGCACCTCAATAACTACTGTCACCTGAAACAAAACAGCAATTCACTACAGCAATACAAGCACTTGTATGAGTAAAAGCCAATTCTCAACCAATTCTCAACCAGGCAAACACCTCATCAAAACCCATGAATTGTTCTTCGACGCTAGAAAAGAAGGAAGATTATGATGAAGGTTGTCATAGCGGTCATACACCCTCTCTGTTCTACTCTTTTTTTCTCTAGAAGAAGAAGACCTCGATTTATCTCAGAAAGGCAAATATGGTACCCAAAAACATAAAGAAGGTAGGATCGTCATGATCGCCAATATAATACCGAGTTAGGAAACGATTTAATCACGATCTCATCCGGATGTTTTATGATCTTGCTTCGTAAATAAAACTGTACTATTTGAATCACGCGTTTCCAATAACCTTGCTTATATTATAGATGTGTCTATTTGGAAACACAACATCTTCGAACCACTAGACGCAGGAGAAGCCATTACCGTGTCGATTTGATTTGATTTGATTTGATTAGAATTATTTCTCGATCAAGAAATAGTACAATTCGAATTTCCTCCAGGCGCATCTAGTGAAAAAATTATTCCCATTCATATGCCATGTGCAATAGCATCTATCTGATCATGGCTTCATTTTTATCCTTCTCTCCAACCCGCTGCGGAATACCAAGGAGGAGGGATGCTCAGCAAGGCTCGGACACATGCCATGTGCAAAAGGATATATGGCTTCCAAATTGCAGGGCTCGCAAGATTTGCTTGCCCAGCAGTATCCATACACTCCTTATCTTTCCCTTCGTCATGTATTCTGTACATGACAAAAGCTGGATATTCTTTCCCAAGAAAAGAGACACAATTCAAGAACCCTTTCACTTATACGCGAATATTCACTTATTACTCTCGTGAACTCTATTGATGACTTCAATTTGTTACGGTCCATCACTTTATATATCATTTGCTTGCATGCACGCTGCTATAAAATAGAATTTCAGTAAGAATAACTACGTTATAGGTATTTTATAAAATAGAATTTCAGTAAGAATAACTACGTTATAGGTATTTTTTTAATTAATTATCTTTAAAGATATTAATTTATATCAATTATATTAACAATTAATAGACGTTTATCTAGAGATACTTGTTTCAAAGGCCATTAAAATTAATGACATTTAAAAATAAATGCTTTCATATCCAATATTGATAAAAATATACTACAATTAACAAAATTTAATACCGTTAAAAACATACAGTGATGACAGTTATAAAATCCCATTATTTTTCTTCACACATATCACAACATTTATTTGAGGAATTTTTCAGAAACAAATTAAATCCATCAAAAATTAATTTTGTTGTGATGGCATAAGACATAAATAAAAGGGATTGTCAATACTCCAGGAACAGGAACATTATATATTTTGATGCGAAAGCAAGCTTGTTGCATTAAGTTTAGTGGAAATTAACCCCGATCGTAACTTTCCGTTGAGGCGTCATGCACTATTTCAAGTGTTTCGTAGAAATCTTATGACAATTGATCTTGAAATATCTTTTCAGGAATAATTAAGATAGCAAAATGTTCTGATATTATTTAAGAAATTTGAACATGATAACCATAAATTTAAACTTGAATTCAATGAGTTGTAACATGAAATTATATCTGATTGTTCATTGAACTGTGATGTTAATGTAAATGCAAACACCCTATTTCAAATACAATTTAATATAAGATATTTATATAAATACAACCCAAGATTTTAAGGTAAGCAACTGAAAGAAACCAGATTCTCTTTATATATAGGTAAATATAAAAAAAAAACCTCTGAAAAATATAACTCAACTAATTAGATATTAAATTTATTTTTTAGAGTTTATCAATTTTAATATCATAAATTTTAGTATTATTAGAAATTTATATGATAATAAATTTAGGATTTCAAAAAAATTATCAGTCGGGTAAGCGCGCATTTATACATATATACATATATACATACATATACATATATATATATATGTAAATAGGTATATGTGTATATATACACACTCACATAGGAGAGTTGTGCACCAATTAAGTTGCGTGGAGCCAGTGTCCAGTGACTAATGAGTGCCGAGTATGCGTGCTAAGTTATGGTCAATATGATGCCCGAACCCGAGCTGTATGCATTGAATGTGAATGTTGAAAAGGACTTCACAAGCAAAGGCCTTTGACAAACAACAATGGTTATGGGTCCTGAAAGAGATGTTATGAAGAATTAAGTGCAAGTTGTTCCATGGCAGTTCTCAGAACAAAGAATTGAAGGGCTGCTGCTGCTAAAAAAGTTACTTTTGTCGACATGCCCTATCCAAGGCCACACATGACACGTACTCTTCCTTTCAGTGGGAGGAAAAAAATCCAGAAGGCTCCACTTGAACTTGTGTGAGAAATTTGTCCCAGCAGTTGTTTTGAAAAGATGTTATTGGGAGGCAGCCAAAAGTTTTGTTGATGAGTTTTGTGACTCCACTACATCCAATATGCTTTTGTTTCTCTAAATGTCAAGAATGTCATGCCACTCTCAAGGGAATATTTCCTAGTGCTGAGTGCTCACCTTCCTTGTGCAAATGTCTTGCATATACCGCGTGTGACCTTCGATTTTTTGGTACATCCAGCACTCTAGCTGAATTGTTCTTCTTCTTTTCAGGCCCACCGAAACCCCTGGTTTAAAATCACACTTTGTTTGAAAAATGTATTCCTGTGGCAAGGATGAAAAAAAATTATAATTGCTGCCACACCAAGTATATAGTTTAATTGGAACCCAATTACTCTCCCTCCAAAAAAAAAAAAACAACAACTCCTGAATCTAAACATTTCTGTATGGGAAAAAAAAGAAGTTACATCAATGATGGCCTTCCCATGCCTGGCTAGCATAATTGACGCAAGTATCGTTTAGTGAGAGTCAAATATTATCATGGCCTGCCAAATATTGAACTACAAAACTTTAGAAAAATAAAAAAACATATTGTACAGGTATAATCATGATATTACAGTTCTTTAATTAAATTGCCGGTCAAATATGGTAACCCTATATAAAACGGCAGGTTTTTGATGCTTTCCTGCACACCTAAATCCGAACGACTTATTTAGCCCACTAACGTGCAAGGGCACGACAACAAAACATTATGATTAACGCAATACTACTTTCTTTAATTTAAACCTGAGAGTGAGGAGATCTAGCCAGGAGGCAGGAGGACAGCCCCCGACCCCAACCCCTACTTGAATCTCGTGAAGACATGTGTCCATTTTGATTGCCCACTTGCCTAGAAACAACAGGATAGGTCAGCCCTTATCATTTTGCCCTCCTATATATAAAACACAGCGCTAGGAAGTGCAAGGGACAGCGCAGTACTTGTGCGTGACCTAAAAACCCTCAAAGATTTTTGCTCTTCATTTTCACTCCTCCCTCTCACGAGAACTAGAAGAATGGTTGCTGCTAAAGTTGGTTCAAATTTAAGTCATAAGATTGGCAAAGACTGTCATCAACATGGGGTTGTAGCCGAGGAAATTGATGGCCTCATCAAAGCGTACAAAGATGGGCTTGTGGAGAGACCGCAGATTGTTCCATGTGTCACAAGTACTTTAGCTCCTGGGCTCGGTGTGACTTCACGGGACACAGTCATAGACAACTTCACAAACATTTGGGCACGTTTTTATGTCCCAATTAAGATCCATGGTAAGCTGCCTTTACTTGTATATTTCCATGGAGGTGGGTTTTGTGTAGGCTCAGCTGCTTGGAGTTGCTACCATGACTTCCTAGCAAGGCTAGCTGCTAAGGCCAATTGCATAATCATGTCAGTTAATTATCGTTTAGCCCCTGAGAATCCTCTCCCAGCAGCCTATGATGATGGAATTAAGGCTCTAATGTGGTTAAAACAACAAGCTCTTTCTGTTTGTACTGATAATTGGTGGACTCGTCAATGGAATTTCTCCGACGTCTTTCTGGCTGGAGATAGTGCTGGTGCCAACATAGCCTTCAACGTCATCACAAGACTCGATTCCTTTAATGCAGGACAGGCTGCTGCAGCCATAAAGCCATTAACTCTGAAAGGCATGATCTTGATTCAACCTTTTTTCGGAGGAGAGGCACGTACTCATTCAGAAAAATACTCAGTACAATCACCTCGCTCGGCGCTTAACTTGGCAGCCTCTGACACATATTGGCGATTAGCTTTGCCTTGCGGCGCTAACCGGGACCATCCATGGTGCAACCCTCTAGCAAAAGGATCAGTGAAATTGGAGGATTTTGTGAGATTTCCAATTATGGTATGCATATCAGAGATGGATATTTTGAAAGACAGGAGCTTGGAGTTTGTTGCTTCTTTGGGTAGAGCAGGTAAGAGAGTGGAGCATGTGGTTCATAAAGGTGTAGGGCATGCATTTCAGATTCTAAGCAAGTCTCATCTCTCACAAACTCGAACATTGGAAATTATGGCACGGATCAAGGGCTTCATTAGTGGAATATGATGCCCTCCCTCAGCCACAATACACAGAATTCTATTTAGGGAAAGAAAAAGAGGAGAGATTAATTCTTAATTGTAGTAATATTATATTAATTAATCTTCCCAGCGTTGACATTAGGGTCTACGTATTTATAACAGTAGCCCATTATGCGTGTGCTGTAGTGCATGTCAATATAACGTATGATTGTTATACTTGTGCATATTGACTTTACTATCACGATGCAAAGGTCAATGCTTTCAGCGCCACAAATAGAATTAGGCTATAGCCACTGCCGTGCATGTCAGTCGGTCAAGAAAGAGGAATTCGAAAGAAGAAATGTTAGATAGTCACATTGCAATTCGACAAAATTGAACAGATCATAAAATGAAAAGCAAAACCAGCTTAAATAGGAGTGGCGTAAATTAAGAATGAATGTCTCCTTCCACTTATCCGAGTATACATATAATTTACAACAAGAAAGCATATAGGAAGTGGCCCATGATGTATATAGTGGACTATACCTTTTCTAGTGTGACATAATTAATCAAGAGTGGTTTAGAAATAAGAAGTAAAATTTGATAAATATATATAATTTTGGAAGGAATTATCCAAAATAAAGAACATATAAATAATTATTCTCATATTATATTTCAACAAAAATTATAAGGAAAATCGCAATTTTCTATTTGAAAAAGTTCTTGGCAATACCAACAAGAGAGAGCACGCAATGACTCTCTGGGTGGTATGAACGACAAAATAAAATTCCTTAAAATTTCGATTACTTGTAATAATATGTTGCATCATATATAATTTGATGTACATAACAAATCGAGATATTTTAAGGAATGAGTTATACCATCATGTTCTATCAATGACAAAAAAAATAATCATGATTATCGAAGAATATATTTTGCCCTGCCGGTCAGAAACAAACATCTCGTAATATTTATTTAAAATCTATATCTTAAAACTAAAGAAGAAAGTGAAAACAAAAGAGTTGTGAATTAAAGGGTGTTGAAATTGTGTTAATAATTAATTTTTATTTAAAAAATAAATTTAAATTTTTTTAAAAATACTTTTTAAACATGAAAACAAATGGACTCTGGAATAAAATTACAGGTTATTTGATGGGCTTCAAACAAAATCATCAATTTGTTGAAGAGGTTACAATAAGGGGCGCGCGAGACTCCGAGAAATTTTATGCTGTTAAAGCTGCAAGTATTCTATGTAAATTACAACTTAGTCCTGGCTTTATTAAAATAGATGCCACATGATCAACTCCTATAAGCCTCCATTCTTTTAGTCTTTCTCCCATATCCAGAAACACCTCTCCTCAATCGTTGCTTCCTCTCTGATCAGCTTCACCTCTCGATTTCAACACCAAAGGCCACGATTTCAAACCAATGGTTATCACACTTGTACTTATCTCACCTCTAGCTTTCACTAATAGGAAGTCCGATGCATATCATGTCTAGTGCAGCATTTATACTCATTGACTTATTTTACAGGTTACCAGCGGTAAAGATAATTATACTATCTGTAATTCCATATTCCAAGCTACCCAATATAATTTTATATAACTAAGATGCATAAATATATCAAATCACCTAGTAACAAGATATAAAACCATATAACAAACCGCAGAACACATTATTATCACCACATATACTCTCTATCCTCTCTTTCTCTTTGTTACACCTTAATTTTCACCTATAATTTACTAATTTAAGTATTATTGGGTCTCTTATCCTGGGGAAAAAACCTTATTTACGCAAAATAATTTTATATGACCAATAATTTTTTATTGGTCATCACATGTGACCTTTTTCAAAGAAAACCTTTTTCAATGTTTTCATGAAATTTTTTATAAAAATGTTAGAACCGTAGATCTTTTTAATGGTAAGGAGTTGTTCACAAAGAAGTGATTGGTTTCTAACGGACTTTTCTTTTTCCTCCTCTTGAAAGTAATATCAATAGCTTATGTTTTATAGTTAATTATTAAAAAAAAATCATCTTATTAACTATCGATGTTTATTTTAATTATACTATTAAATTAACTAAATTTATTTAAATTAATGATCTAGATCTTTTATTTTTTGGATAATGACATCACTTAATTTTTTTATGTTAAAATTATTTTAACCTGATCTATAACACATCGGAGACCACCTACTATAATTGGTTCAAGTTGATTTAGAAAAATACTCATCATTCAATACTTGGAATTCAAGAAAAATATTTAGAGTCTGTTTAGAAATGCAGTTGTGATTGCTTTTAAAAGTATTTTTCATGTTAAAATATATTTAAATAATTTATTTTTTATTTTAAAAAAATTATTTTTAAAATCAGCGCATCAAAACAATCTAAAACATATAAAAAATTAAATTAAAAAAAAAAGTTAAATTTTTGAGGAATGCGGTATAAACATTCTCTTAAAAGCTAGAGACCTTCAAAAATTAAATCTATCCCTAAAAGTTTTAGTATTGTTTGGAATTGTAGTAAATATTTTTAAAAAAATATATCAAAATAATATATATTTTTATTTTATAAAATTTATTTTTAATATTAATACATCAGAATAATAATAAAAATCATTTTTTCAAAAGTGCCACGGAAACAAACACTTCATTCCAGGCGTTACCTTTGTGACATGCATGAATTCACGTCGGCAGGCTAGCATGTTCATTGGTTCGCTTTGGACCTCTAAATCAATAATTTTATATATTTAAAAATATAATTGAGATTGTTTTTTTAAAGTGATTTTTGATTAAAATTATATTGAAATAACATTTTTCATTTTTTTTAATTTCAATATATCAGAAAAAACTAAAACAATTTTATTTGAAGCTATAAAAATTTCTAAAGAATTAAAAAAATACAATTAAACCACAACGTCAAATGTCATTTTAGAAAGAAATCACAAATGGATGGAACAATACATTAAGTGAGTATATAATTTTTTATTATTCATTTACGTTGTTTTAAATAAATAGATGCTTAGGTGGGCACACCCCATGGTTCTGTCCTAGTAATAACTGCCACAACAAAATTACAAACACCAACTAAATGGTTTAGAAAGTGATTGATATTGGATTTCAATTTTCTTTTCTTTTCTTTTAAATTTAAATTTATTTTTGTTTCAAATTATTATTTTTAGTATTTTTGCATATATATATATATATTAATATAAAAATTATTTTTCTTTTTTTTTTAAAAAACAACCACCATCAGATATATAAACCCCTTCTTGAAACTATGTTAGGCCATACGTTCAGTTCACTGTTTAGGGTTCCACTCCTTAGAACGAAATTTGTTTCATAAAAAATATCTTTCTTATGTAAAAAGGATACAAAGAAAGATGGAAAGGGGTACAAAGCAGGCAAAAACAATATTTCTCGTGGGGGTTGGAGGTACATATTAGAGGGGGGAAAAATATTAGGGCGCCTGCAATGGTTGAGGAGCCAAAAGTCAAATAGCTTTTTACATGCCAGTCACAACTCACAAGAGATACAATTGCCTGCCACTCGAAACGTTAGCAAAGACGAAACTGATTCGATGAGCAGAAATTATGGCAATTCCAACAAGGGTCTTCACTTCAGTACAACATGGGTTGACAACAAGATTCCAATCTTACAAAGAGTCTGACTAGCTAGACATCATGACACTATCAATCGTCTGAAGAGCTTGGTTCGCGAAAAAACGGACATCGACATCTGGGTCCTCACTGAGCTCAACCAAACAGGAACGGATTGTCTTCTCTGCAACCTGGGGGAACATAATTTACAGCCCAATGAGGTTTAAAAATTGAAACGACACCCATGGACAACATAACCAGTACTTGCATAAAACGATGAACAGATAAAAAAGGCAAAAAAGAAGCACAATATTCGCTGAAAAGAAAAGACTTACAGGCTGATCAACTATTGGAATGAGGGATTGCAGCACCTTCGCCACATTGAACTTGATGTTTGACACCCTGCATAGTGTAATCAAGTCCAGCATTCAGAAACTGCCCAATTAAGACATAATTTTACAAACCACATTGACAAGTTCCACATATCCATTACCTGTCTTTCGATGCATTGACGACCACTGGCAGCAGTTTAGAACATGTAATTTCTGAACCCATGACAGGAGCAAGCAACGAGACAGCACGTATAATTGTCATCCGGTACAAATAATGGGGATTGGTGCTCATCTCCAAAACCTGCACAAGCAAAATGAGACAAATGTCACCATCCAGTCCTGGATGATAAGAACATAAATTCTACGTGAAAGAAATGGAAAACAAAAATCATGCCAGAAACTGCCAAAAAAAATGACTACACAGTTAGCTTGTTAGATTGAAGCAGAAAGAAACCATCGATTACACAGGAAAGATGCTAAACCATCACCACAGGATTTATATTGATCATAAAGTACGGTGTTACATTCAATAAGTCCAACCCCACGAGAGGGGAATAAATAGCATTGAAATGTCAGAATCATATGACAAAGTGGTGAAATTCAAACAAACACTGTAACACAGACCTGTGGAATTATGTGCTCCATTGCCCACTCAGGACCAAATTCCTCAGCAAGGCGCTTTAAATTGTTTGCAGCAGCATCGCGAATCGAATAAACCTGCAGAAATATCCAGACAAGATGGTTCCAAATAAACCATTTAACCCTCATGAGAATGTGATTGGCAGAAATGAGCTTAATTACAATAGTAAAGGATTAAACAGAAATTCAAAGATTGTTTTTCCTCTTTTTTTTAAAAAAAGAAAAAACCTCCAGAAAGCAATACTAGAGGAAATACAACAAAACCAAAAGTAAACAAAGGCTAACAAACTACTTGAACAAGATTCATGTAAAGACTTCAACACATATTCCAAGAAGAGCTGAAATCCTCATAAAGATGCACAACTTTTATCCATCTCTTTGAAAACAAATCACTAAAAACCTTATTTACACAAGAAATTTTAATCATTGAACAAAGATGCATCAAACAAGCATACAGAGAAAAACTCAGATTAAAAGTTGTCTAGTACAGTACATAAGCAAAAGTGAGAACTTTAACTGTTGTCACACATGATTTGGAAATACAAACCTTATCCTGTAACCACTGCATGCAAAGAGCGCCAAGTTTATCATCAAAGAACCCAACACCCAATTGACTTGCCAATAAAGGAATGTACTCTATAATTGCAAGCCGAACCCTCCAATGCCTATCCTCTGCAAGCTCAACAATTGCTGGCAATAGTGACTGGGATAATAGATCAATCCCTATAACCTGCAGTGAAGATTATTTCCACATTATCACAGGCAACGAGGAAAAAAAAGCATTCAGGTTACATGTTTACTTTGAGCTAAAAGTATGCAGAGTAACATTTCTAAGAGCCCGCAGAATCAAAAGAATGGTGAAAACTATATCATGTGTTCCTGCAGTGATTACAGCATTAGCCTACTTGTTTATAGGGGTATATCCAAGAAATTAAAATCAGACAAAATCTGAGAAGGAATAATTATTGCAAAACATGTTTCAAGGAATGTTTGGATTTTTTTGACAACAGAGAGCTTCAGAGCACTCATTTAGGCAAAAAATGCAATCTATCAAGCAAAACCAGATGACAGAGATGACTGAGCTGGCCCATATGATACAGAAGTCTGAAACCCCTTGAATTGTCTTAAGTTGTTGCAAACCTGATTGACTTGATCAAGCTTGCTGATAATGTTCAGTCGCACATCAGGAAATTCATCCTTCAAGAGGGATAGAAAAATTGGAAGAAGCTGTTCGATTGTGGCATCCTGCATTGAAAAACAAGATAAAGTTTAGAAATCCATTCCCAGGAATTTAGACAATTTACATTCATGCACTAGGAATTGAAACAGGAAGAACAATGACGTTGTTAAAATAACCAAGGATATTTGACAGTACCATGCAAACAATACAACTTAAAGAAAATGAAAACCAGACAGCTAATAAGCTATATAAATTTACAGAAATGAGAACTTTGAAACAAGGACTGCTAAATGGCCATCTATTTAGCATCTACAATACAGCATGTAAATATTTGAGTAAACCTAGCAAAACTGGCCCAAAAGATATATCTCTATCCATTTCAAAACTTTTCATATATCACCCAAAACTTGAAGAAAAATCCGCGGTTGAAAAGCTTCATATGACTCAAAGTCAGATCAGGACAAGAGCATTTAAATAAATATCACATCTTACTGTACAAGAACCACATGAACAATGACAAGGTCATTACATTCTCACCTTCCCCAAGACAGGAGCCATTCCCATTATAACTGAAGCCAAAGCAGAGCGGACATGCTGGGAAGAATCTGATGACAGTTCCTGAAAAAAAAGTGAGAACACTACAATTAAAAGAAATATCAGGCAAAAAATCAGCTCATGCTTTAACAAGAAACAACATACTCAGGTGCAGAATTCTAAAGTTTGAAATGGATATGCACCTTCACACAGGGGAGAATATGCTGAATGGCATGTTCTGGACTTAAAATGCGGCAGAATTTAGTTACTTTTCCAGCAGCTGCTATTCGTACTTCAGCCTCGTTATCACGAAGCAACCGCACATATGCCGGGACCAAGTCCATCCTTAGAAACAATTACCATAAATAATTTTTTTTATTAAGATACCACAGAATCCATCACTAGATCACCATCAAACATGGAATTGAAACTTAACAAAAGAAAATGGGCACAGAAGTACATCTGCATTTAATCCAGCAATTTCAAGTTAGATAGACACCTGGTAGGCTCAGGCCCCACAGCTTCACAAAGTTCATACAGTTGATTGGCAACCATGTAGCGTACACGCCAAGACTTGTCCTACACAGAGACAATAACAGTTGATCCCAATATGAAACAAATTGAAAGATAAAAGCTGAAAGCTCGAAGAATCAGCAAACAGATATCATATTACAGATGCCACTAGGCAACGTATAAACTTTTTCTTCCAATATGGTATCCTATTGGTACAAAGTTTTATCCCATAAAACTTTAATAACATTGGATGCAATCCAGTATAAAATTCCATCCCTCATCCTAGCAAATTCATACATATCTTCCAAGTTGTCAATGCCTGCCAGCTTTGGGGCCTAATGGTTTAAATCAGTATTATCCAAAATGTGGTGCATTCTGAGTTGTGGCACAACTTCTGGGACATGGTACACATTAATTTAGGCACGGAAGGAGGGGGGAGCTTTATTGGAGCATTTTGGATGGCGGTGCACTTTAAACTGCTTATATGGGTTTTTCCTAAGGGTTAAATCTGACACAAGGCAAGGTATCAGGCATACCCATATTTATTTTTCTAGTATAATGCCTAAGGCAATAGAACAAGTGTGGCGGTAGTTTAAAAGGAGAGGAAAAAGAAATGCATAGGAAGCTTCCATTACTTAGGGAGGTCAAGTCATCAAATTGGGCTGGAAGACAAATGTACCATGAATCAGGACATGTGATCTGGATAACAGTACTGGGTGTAGGATTATACTGGTTGCTGTGGTTCAAATCACCTCATCCACAATTTAATAAAACCAAGAAAAGAAAATAACTATCTTTAACATTGATTACTGAAATGGATGTTCAGTAACTTGGTATTCTAGTTAGGAATTGAAAGGTCTAGACCTTACACACCAAACAACAACGAAAAACCAAAATAATTCCAGCAAACTAAACAGAACACAAGAAAGCATAAACTACATTGCCCCTTTTGTTGGATCTATAAACTTCATTAATACCTGAGAGAAATTAACAATAACAGGAAGAATGTGTGCAACACAATCCTGAGGCTCCAATAATTTCCCAAGAGCAGCACAACCCTCGACAGCCAATAAACGAACAGAATCTTGATCTGAAGGATAAAAATAATATAAATAGTACATGTATGAAGAAATCCAAACATAAATAATTAAAAATGCAAATTGATGTCACTACAAATTAAGGTATTGCATGTATCAGAATATTATATTATAAACACAGAATTCATGATACCAAGTTCGTTTCTCATGCATTGTTGACTATTCCACCATTCCAAGTCAAAACTTTATACAAGTTCCATGTGCAGTTAACCACATAATAGTAGTTATCTTAAACTTATTCCATTTTCAACATGGCCAGTTCAAAGCTTAACCTTATTCCATTTTCAACATGGCCAGTTCAAAGCACACTTCCTTCAACATATTGAAAGTTTAATTACCATCTTGGGTAAGATCCTCAAAAATTGACAGTATGTCAGCCTTCAAATGCACAGATTCAACAGTGGCAGCAAATTTCCCCAAGTTAGAGGCCGCAGACCTCCTAACCATGGGCATGTCATCTTGACACAACTGACTGTATATTGACCGCAACTCTGTCTTCAGCATCTCTGGGGCGCTAGGGTAGGCAATATGAAATAGCCCACATGCAGAAACTCGAGAGGTAAACCATTCCCCAGCTGCCAGTCTCTGGAGATAAAATTTAACAATAAGGTAATGAGGCTAGGCAAGAGCAGGAGAATAAAGTAAATCAGTAGTTGAAACAAATAGGACACATCCAAAATTATAATATATTACACTTCTCAGGGGTTCAAAACATGAGTGCAATCTCTCTCTTTCCCAAACATGCATACAAGCACAAATACAAGTGCCATAGAAAGCCGCAATGTCTCGCCCATGCACACAGGTATCATTGAGTTTAGTAAGGGATAAATTATGCACATACAGAGTAAATGCATATTTAGGATATCAGTTGAATGAATTGGAACTGTGGAAGAATAAAATGGTCGTTCCATACTGAAATTCATTCAAACTAATTAGTTTCCAATTTTGTCTCTTTTTTTATTTTTCCTGTAATCTTCGTATCTTTGGAAGAGCAACAAAAAAAAAAAGAAAAATAAAAGTAACTCTCATTAAGATGAGAAATATGCGCATATGTGATGAAAAGGACAGGCATGAGTAACCAAAGTAAATATAACAATCTAGCAAAGACCACCAGGGTTTTTAAGGGGAAAAAAATGAAAAATCATTATGCTGGGCAGGTAGATGCAATTAATTAAATCATAAGGAATTAGCGATATCACAAACTTGGCAAAAGGAAGTTGTCTGACCTACCTTGACAAGAGGAATGAACCAATCAACCAGGTCAGTCTCCCTCATCTGAGATCCAATCCTACACAGCGACTCCACAGCTTTATCTCTCACACAGGTTTCCTCAACAGTGCAGAGAGTCTCCAGAGGTGGGAGCAAAACATGAGCATACTCAACTCCCCCAACATAAGGAATAAACACCCCCAATTCCTCCGCCAATGCAAGGAGTACCTCATCATCATCATCATTATTTTCACTCAAAAATGGAATTAACTCCTTCCGGGTTCGTTCCTCCCCGAGAGCACGTGCAATAGTCGATAGTCTACGTATTGAGTTTAACCGTAGCTGAATGTCATCATTCTTTAACTCATCTATCAAAACGGCTATAGGATATAATGGTTCTTCCATCGCTGACATTATATCCAAGATCTGTAACAAACCCTAGAATTCAAATCTATCGGTTGGTGAATATAATATATAATAATAAACAAATCAGATTGATAGATTTGCTAAGAAAAAGGAACAGGCTAATTTTTGCAGTTATGATAAGAAAATGAAACCGTCAACAATCTTGAATTGAAAAAAATAAATAAAGAATTTAATTTGATATGGTTTATGCGCAGTTTTTTTCCCTCACAACCAAGCAGAGAAAGTTAAGGGTTCAAAAATAAATAGAAACCGAGGGAATTTGTAGTGTTCTTACCGATCTGAAATGCGTTCCCGCCGGTTGCCTCTGAATAGTTACAGAAGCTGAGAAAGAATTTATTAATCTCTTTTTTATGTGATGATTTTCTTAATATGGTTTGGAGTATTTATATGCCTTTCTTTTTTGGGATTATTGTTTTTGTTAATACCAAACTATCTTAAAGTGAGGCCCGGATTTTGTATGTAAATACTTGGATCCTTGTGAAACGGGCTTGGGCCAAGCAAATTGCCCGTATTCTTCTCTTAAGCCCGAGGCTAACAAGCTACGCCACGAACACTAAATGCTTCGTTACATTTCTCCGTGTTGAATTTGAGATTTTTAAGATTATCTTGTGATAAATGATTGCAATTGCAATGATTTATTTCATTTATTGCAAGTATCATATGAAAAAAATCATGTAATGAGCCATCCCATGATCAAGAGTACTCGGTGTTAGATAAAAAAAGAAGAAGACCAAGATCACTGTAATTTTTATAAAGATTGGACCAAAAACACTTAAACAAGGTCCAAATTGTAAATGGATAAAATACGAGGACTTTTGCTCTTTGAAAGTTATAGAGACCACAGTGATTTTTTTTAATTCTTTTTTTTACACGAGATAGGTTGAAGCTCGAGAAATTTTAAAGGAAAAAGGATACTAATATCAATTGAATTATAATTCATTGACTATAATAAAAATAAAAATAAAAATGAAAATCTGCTATTTCCTTGTTCCCTGCTGATTCAGCACCAGCGTAATGGTTGGGCTAACGACTATTTGCAAGCTTGACAAATTGTTTGGGCCTAAGGTTGGCAAAGGCTCCCACCTGCCCCTTGGGCTCCCTCCACTGGTCATATGATTTATAATATGATGAAATTAAAAGCAAATTAATTATTAATTATTTTATTTTTCTTACCTGTTCTATATTTTTTTTAATTCAAAATCAGTAGTGAAATTTAGAAACTGACTGATCATATTATTTTCATAGAAGGCGAGAATATCCAAATCTCTAATTCTATTGTTGTAATGACCATAAAAAATCATTGGTTCCAGAAACGCATTACTTTTCCACGTTTATTAATTTTATTATCAGCTGAAAATAATTTAATCTCGTGATAATATATACAAAGATGTCTAAATAAGAACTAAAATCAGGATTAAGAATACAATTAAGAAAACAATAATTTATGTATTTCGCTGAACAGATCTCGAGCTACACAATGAAATAGTGCCCACTTGTAACCTTAACTAACCAAGGAAAACTAGCTAGTTTAAGGTTTGAACTCTGCTTCACTAAAAAGAGCGATGAGGTAGACGACTGCTATGCCAAGCGCGCGTGTTACGCGACAGAGAATGCTTTCTTATTGGAATTACAATTAAAAGTAATAATAATTCTCCTTATCTCTCCCAGGAGAAAACGTATGCATTATTCTTTTCCTAAATACAGCTGCTAATCTTGTAACCCGCAGCACCTAGACAGGAGGGTCCCAAACCCAGCCTTCTTTTAAACAATAGCAGAGTTCATAATTGGCTCTGCAAAGTTGGCTTTCTCACTTAGTTCTTCAAATGATTCAACTACATTTTGAAGCCTAGCAGAAAACTCAATCAGAAGTGAAGCAAACATTGCTAAAGATAAGGCACTTGCGCTTTCATATGTTCGGCGCTCACTTTCTTCAATGCCTGTATCAGCGTTGAAAGAAAGACGGGAAGGCCAGGATGCTTGTTTTGCAAACAAATTATCCTGGGAGTCTTTCGGAGGTAGGGAAGGAGTAGAAAGAGTGAGTGACCTTAAGTCCAATACTGCTTCACTTGCGGATTTAAATCCCAATTTAACATTCCCGCTCTCTTTAAGATTTTCAAGTTCTTGAAATACCTGAGGATCTCTTGCAATTTCCCAGCTTTCAGAATTTACTAAAAGGTATGATCTTTGGTCTATCTTCTTTTGTAGTTGCTCTGCTGCTTCATGCACCTCTTTTAGTATGTCTCCCGGGCTTAGTTTTTCCATTTTGTCTACTTTGCTTCCCAGCTCACGCAAAACATTTGCACCTTCTGCTCCTACTCTCTGGAGCTCGCTACGAAAGACTTGCCGCCTTTCAGCAGGAGCCTACATGCACAAATTACTTTCTGGTAATTTAATTCTAGCCATGCATGCCACAAACTCGGTTTTTCTGCGCCAAATTGAATCAGTCTTAAAAGTGACTGCACCACAAGGATGCCGGATAAGAAGCCTCTTAGTTATTGACTAGTAACTTTAATACTAGTATATTTTGATTCTAGAATTAAGATTAAAAAGAATTCAATGACTAATCACCTGTATTTCTGACAGAATGCAACCATGTAGTGCCATGACCATAAATGCAGAATGCCTCAGTGCACCACTCAATTTGACATAGTTTTTCCAAGGATAATTGAACATTCTGAAACGACCGTGAGGTGGTTCCCAGATAGCGAAGCCAAACTGCAGAAATGAGAATCAGAAGTTAGTACGTGTGCTGTCCAGTGAACCTGCTATTAGCATAAGTTCTCTGATATCAGAATACCAGACTATCTTCTCTTCTTGTAGATTCCAGCACTGATCTGTAGCCATTGTAAAGTGGATCATCATAAGCCTGGAATGTAAGAATCTTTGAGGGAACCCTTTCGTATTCAACACATTTCAGGTACCCATTAACACAACCTAAAGAACAAAATTGATAATTATGCACTCATGAATGAGCAATACGCCTCTTTACGCCATATAATTAACGGGAAGTGAGAGCCAACCTTCCAGGGAGACAGCCAGGTCCATGAAATTTTTTGCCACCAAACTGTGCAATGCATCACCGGCCCAAATGGGGTATATGAACAGATTCACAACAAAACAAACACCAGCACCAACTGCAATAAGTACTAATCTAGTTAAGACTGCCGTGGTATATTCCCGAGTCCGATTCCCAGCTACCATAAGAATACAGTATGTTAATATGAATACTCGAAAACCATATTCATATGGCGCCATTGTCGGGTACAACTTCAAATAGGATGAGAAGAATCCTAATTACCACAGGGAAAGGTTGGTAAATTTAGAACATATAGCACAAAATTCTTTGAAAAAAGAAAATAAATAAGTCGATCGATCAGACACTAGCAAATCAAAAGAATATATACAGACCTGCAATAAAAATACTAGCAACAATTAGGACCTCCTCTCCTTGATCACCAGCCAACATAGAGAGCTCAGCACAGAAGAAGGCAAGAATTCCAGCACATATTGTACCCAATACACGATTAAATCCTTTTATAAATGTTGCTCCTGTACATAATGGTGATATTGCAGAGCACTCTAATCAGTAATTATGAAAAATTCATTGCTATTGAAACAAAAAGAAAAAATTAACTTTCTAAATTTCAATAAGATATACTGATACTGTTCTTTTTGTTTATGAAACCAGATTGATTATCTTTCAAAGTGGTTTTTCCCCACAGACAGATCAATTACACTGATTATTACTGTTAGAAAAAACTTAAGAGAGAAGGCCAACTCTTTCTGTATTATATTTCTCGCATGAGAGAGGAAGTCCCACGTACTTGGACTTAGATTGCAATACTGTCAACACTTAAAAGATAACTACACCATCAATACTTTGTATATGTGCACCTAGAATAACTAAATGAATTATTTAGATGTAAACTTCAAAATTGATTCCAGCAATTACCTAAATTTTAACATTAGTTTAAATTTTCATAGTGATACAGTTTTAAAGTCAAGATCAAAGGCTTTAGGAACGATATCCAAAAGGAGAAACAAAATCAGAACAAATTTCTTAGGATCTTGAAAGTCATACCTATGCTATATTCGAACATCACAATGACAGTTAAGATTGCCCAGATTGAATACTGAGAAATGTCCTCGTTGGATCCTTTCCAGAATATGAGCAAGGATACAATTGACAATGCTAATCCCATCTTGATAGCAAATATGACTTTCTTCGGATCAGAACGGCCCATTTCCCAAGCTCTCACAGCAAAATCTTGGAAATCATTCAATGACTTGCTGATTTTTTCACTTAACAAATTCAAATACTGGCATTTTCCTGCTTGTTCAACATCTCCACTCAAGCTGCCCAAAAGAGGCTGCCATTCTTTACTGCTTTCCACGTAGTTATGCCTATATGGCGCCATTCTCATTACCTTGTTGATTTTTCTCGATCTTCCTTCAACTGAAAATTCACTGTGCAGCAGTACCATCATTTAATTAAGAACAGAAAAAATATTAATAATTGATGAAAGAATAGCATAGAAGTTGAGTAAACATAAATAGCTATACTAAAGAAAACTGTAATCAACATGTCGAGTTACATAAGTGGGGATCCTAAATCGGTTAGGAAAAAAAATGAAGTAAATACAAAAAATGGCTTTATAACCCAGTAGCTTAATATTTTGGATCAAAGATGGTGCAGATCAATGCATAGAAACCATGAAGTGCTGGCCGGTGTATAAGCCTGGAGAACTGACTCACAAGATGAAGAAGATTATGCTATAGCATAACACATCCTACTCTTTGACATGGAAAGAATAGCATGGCACATCAGACTACTTCTTTGACACGAAAGAAGAAGAGGATTATAGTATAGTTCTTACTCAGAATACTGCCATATAGCTTACTGATTAGAAAACTTACCGAATGTGCGGGAAGTGGTGTGTCAAAAAGGATTTCAGTACTTAAGAACTAACTCATTTGCAGTTTATTCTTACAACATTAGCAGTCATGGAAGCATTTAGAAAAATCCCAGTGACCTATTTTGATTCTTTTCTGAAACCAAATTAACAAAATCTTAAAAGCATGTAGCCACAGGAACAAAGTGGGCTCGTTTCATATATCAGATTAGACAAATATATATGGACATCAATCCTGGTCAAATTAATGGAGAAAAGACATGTTACGTATCATATGATAACTCACCGCTTTCGAGAAAACATAAAACATAATCTGCTCCACGTAATATTGTATTTTTCCAGTAAAATGTATATATGTTATCTTCTAGGGTTAAACTACACTGATTCCACGTACCAGAGTATTTAGTAAAATATCACACTTAATGACTCGATATTTTTAGATTTGATGAAATATGAGGTTCAAGTATAAATAGATTTAGTAAATTGTTAAATTTGTTATTTTTAAATTTCAAATTATTTTAGGTTTAAATACCTGTAAAGTTGATAATCTTTTTAGATTTTTTTTATCATAAGAATTTTTTTATTTATTCTTATATCTTTTAACATAAAAAATTAAAAAACAAGAATAATTTTCTCTTTATATTCCTAGATGTATAAAATATTTTTAAGAATTTATCATATTTTCATCAATATTAATATTTTATAAAAAAATTATTTTTAATTAATATCATGTAAAGAATATTTATTATTTATTATTGCTATAAGGAAAAAATGGCATTTTAACCTCTTTATTCAAGTAATACGAAAAAGTTTAGATGTTGTATATATTCTCTAAGTTATCCTAATAAAATCTCAATTTTTTTTTAATCTCTACATCCACACTCTAACCTTGTGAATAGAATACATTTTCATTGGGAGAGCTCTACCCTTTACTCGGCCAAACCGGTTTAACCGGATTGATTAGGGTTTAGTAAACTTCTAGATACTTAGATTTAAAAAAAAAAACATTTATCATACATAACTAAAAGCAAATATTTTTATTTTTATAATTTAAAAATTATAATTTTATTTATTGTGATTTTTTATTAAAAATTATTGATTTTATTATCAGAAAATCTATAAATCTAATAAAAAAATTATTTACAAATGTCATAATTTATATTACTAATCATTAATTTCATGAATTTAAATATATATATATATATTAACATGAATGTGTATTCACCTTTTATCCATACATACACTCACAAAAATATCCTCATCTCTTAACATATTAAATTTTGAAACATCATGGGTGGCCATGTTCTTACATGTACGCTACTTCTGCTACTTTGTTTTGGATACAAACAGCAAGAAAAAAAGAGAAAATTATTTTCTAGGACAGGACCATGGGTACGAATCCATTATTGCTTGTTCTTCCTTTAAATGTGACAGGTCTTTATTTGCAGCAAGATATTATCATCGATAATAAGGGGAAAGAAAAAAAAACATTTTCCAGAAAACAACCTTCCCAGTAACTCCACTTCTTCTTTCTTTCTGTTTTTTAATTACGAAAAAGTAAGTTTTGTGACTTGAAGCGAGGAAGGAAACAAAGAGGAACTACATTGCTGCAGTCTTTAAAGGGGCGTTCTTTCCTGCTAAGAACATCATATCATTCATTCATAAATTCTAAAGGGTATCTAAAACTATAAGGCAAATTAAAGTCAACGCAATGAGTGTGCCCTGGAAATGAATTGCCTCCCTTAGTTATTGTTTTGCTAGATAGATAATAGTATAATTAAGTTGCATTTTTGGAATATTGAAATATTAATACATTAAGGAGCGTAAAAAAATAGTATAATTAAGTTTAAACTTTACAGTATTGATTTGCAGCTTAACCGAGCTTCTTGAATTTTGCCGCCTTCGATTCTTAGCTTCGCCGCCCAATTAAGGACAAGGGATTGAACCTTTCCTGTTCCAGCACTATTCACGGGGCCACTGAGAGGATTGGATGCAGAGGATGTACGGTCAAAAGGTAATTACGTGTGGACTCCATTTAGTTTATTAAATTAATTTTCTTCAATTTTATATTTTGTTAAAGGCAATATTCCATTCCATTCTCGATTAATTTCAATCTATGGTACCCCGGCTGAATTTCATAGAAAAATAAAGGTACATGCCATTTTCCAAGAAGCTTCCTACCAGGTGAAGCTATCGAAGAGCTGGTCTAGCCAGCCTACCATGTAACCCTCTCTAGTCTTGAGGAAATTTCTTGTTAGTTGGTTTCTTATGCCTTGTTTTTACTTGTTTTGTCCTATTCCTAATGGGGTAAAAAGGATCTACTTAATTAACAATTTTCCAGATCTCTTTTTCAAGGGGTAGACTGGATTAGTTCATAAATTTCTTGATCTCTTGGAGCATTGATGGTTCATATCTATGCAAACACGAAGACATATATACATGCATACATTCATGTGTATGTATACATGCATGTGTATTTATATAAATTTTAACAGATGAATGGCTAAAAAGTTAAGTAATCTCGGAACACAACTCTCAAATTAAATAATCAATTAATTAAACATAGTTTAATAATCTTATTTGTTTTCTTAATAACTCATACCTAGTGTTAGTGTTAGGTAGGCAAATATAGCTTGTGACTAATATTTATAAAAAATATTTTTTAAAAAAATATATAATAATATTTTAAAAAAATATTTTAAATATATACATATGCAGTCGAGAGTGAAAATTATAAATATTTTACCTAGTTGATCTTGAAATATTTATCATCTTTAAACAAAGAAATGATGGAAAACTTCTATATTTCGAATGACATTAATTTGAAAAAAATATATCTTAAATATTATTAATAATATAGTAAATATAATATGTTTTTTAAAAAACATTGTATACACCCATAAGTATTAAAATAATGGTTTATCATGTTTTTAATATTTTTGCTATAAAAATTTATTCATAATCAAATATATAACCTTAAGACTTGATAATATTTAATTTTTTTATGTTTGACATGTAATCTAAATCCACATTACTTTGGACTTTGTTATATGTTGAGTCCAAGTTTTTTTTATGTAACATGTTTATTAAACTTATATTATTTTCAACTTAGTTGAGTATTGAGTTTAAGTTTTTTGAATTTAACAAATTCACCAGATTTATGTTATTTTAAATTTAGCTGATTATCAAATATAAATTCTTTAAATTCAATATTTTCATCAAACTTATTTTATTTTAAATAAATTTTACTGGGAAAAATACTAATTAAAAAAGTTAAATTTTTATTGGCCATGCAAAACACATAAGTACGAATCTTATTTTCAAATATAACTTTTTCAAGAAGAAGGTAAGCAATTTATTTTTTATTAAAGAAAACTTTCAAATCGCTGAAAGAATCATAGAGAAACTTGAATCAGGTATTTATTTCACAATCAGCATCTCTAATCTTACAAAAAAAATCTCTGCTCAAGCTATGTGACCCCATTTTCCGGTGTTGCTTATTTACATAATCACTTCCCTTTCCTTCCACTTGAGATTTAACTTAAAAGTGTATGAGAATTTCCTTGAGAAAAAGTAAAACAAATAAAGGGTTGAAATCATAATTAATAGCTGGAAACGAGCAATGACTTAAAATTAATGAATCAAATGAAATGGGCTACAGTTTTTCGGTTGACATCGAATCTCATTTCTGTTCATAATGCAGCTGAGAACATAGCTTTAAAGTTCAGAAAATGAGAATTTACAGTAAGACTCCAAACGCATTTTACTGCCAGCACTGATTAAATATAGCGGAAATCCACTTCCTTAGATTAATATAACGCGGACACGAGATGAAAGTGATTAAATTTTTAGAAGGCTTTTTTTTTCATTTTTTATGACAAACTTCAAATTTATTATACAATTATTAGCGTTTTATACTCAAAAGCATTTTTTCTATCAATTATATTATAAAAAAGTATTTTTTTATTGAGTTATTTTATTAAATACAGATATTGATATTATTAGATATCATGTGTTTTTCACTTGATTTTCCTTGAGGGTGTAAATTAAAGAGAAATTTATCTTTTATTATTTAAGACAAACCACATGTTTACGTAACATTAAAATATAAAATCCCATTTTTTTCACACAATAACTCTAATAACGGTACAAATCACATGTTTACGTAACATTAAAATATAAAATCTCATTTTTTTCACACAATAACTCTAATAACGGTTCACTCATATATATATATATATATATATATATATTACACCAATGTAAAAGAGAAAACTTCCTTTATAGCAATGTAAGCTTGTAGCCCCGAATAATGCTTGTATTTAAAGCAAGGTGCAAAGAAGCTTCCAGTCTGCATCCCGGATTAAATAAAAAATTCAAAATTAGTCCCCAATGTAGATAGCCACTGATAAATCAGTTCATAACGTTTAAATTTTTGCTAGTTTCTCCCTAACCAGTCCCCACTCGCTGATTTAAACAATGAAGAGTCCCTCGTGCAAGAGGGACGTGTTTTTTTAAGGAAAACTTCAAGCCGACGATTAAGCCCAACAACCAGACCCGGATGTGAAAGCTTACGTTTCAAGCCCAGGCCCGGGATTATAGCCCATGAAAAATCCAATTTTTGTTTGAGATTTTTTCACAATTTTGTAGCTGCTTTAAACAATTCAAAATAAAACAATACAGCTACCAAATACTCATGTTCTGTTCTGTAAAATATAAAAACCATGATGTTACTGAATTCATCCCTGTACGTTCATCATCTTCTTCAAATACTTCGATTTTTTAATGTTTGTGCGTGTGTGTGCAAGTCTTCCTTTCATTCACCGACAGGCCTAAAGTTGGAATTCTGAAAAGTCATACCTGGGCCTTGACGTGACATGGGCCAACTTATATAGAAACTGTGTTATTAATCGAAGCCAAGGCCATTAGTCAAACCCATTCTTTTGCACACCAGAATTTATACCATCGCAGTACAAACTAAAACCCCAAACGCCTTATCCTAACCCAGGTGGTTCTCATCTCTGAAGAGAAAGACCACCATGGTTGTGGTCAGGACATAACCAAGCTTTGTCCTTCTCTCTATCTCCAGAAAGTCTCTCTCTCTAAAACTCAAGAAGATGTTATCCGTGGCATTTCATTGTGGGTTCAGTAATGTGTTCACGTATTCTTCATTGCCTTGTCAGACCCCTAGTTGCAAAACATTCAAAGCCACATTTCCCACCAATCCCAAACCAAATCTGATACATTCTTCAACATTTCTTGACCGGAAAAGGAAACGCGTTTCAAGAAACCAAAGATACACAATTTTCGCCGCCCCAGAAGCTCTCACAGTTGAAACAACCACTGACACTCCACCTTCCACTGAAGCAGAGGAATCCATCCCCACCCAAGAAACCGAGGTCCATATTCTTCTCATTCTTTAACTATTAATCCGTGTCTATATGTTTTTTGTGCTGTTTTTTCAAAGAGGCTTTCCTGATTTTTGCAGAAAGCTGAGGTGTTAGTAAAACAAGTGGAGAAACCAAGGTTGGTGTTGAAGTTTATATGGATGGAGAAGAATATTGGACTGGCTCTTGATCAGGTGATACCTGGACATGGCACTGTCCCGTTGAGTCCTTATTTCTTTTGGCCAAGGAAGGATGCATGGGAAGAGCTTAAAGCCACTCTAGAGAGTAAGCCATGGATATCCCAGAAGAAGATGATCATACTTCTCAATCAGGCCACTGATATCATCAATTTGTGGCAGCAAAGTGGTGGCAATCTTACCACGCAATGAAATTGAAGGTTAGTTTTTTTGGGGCGTGGAATTGGGGTTTGTTTTGCAGTTTGTTACTGTGCTTAGGCTGTAGCTTGCTTGCATCCTTTTGTATCTTTCTGGTATAATTGAAAGTAGAATTATGTCCATGGTCATGTCATCATATTGTTCTAACTCTGCGAAGGTTTAATGATACTTGAATTCTCAATCTGTAATCCCACATTTGAGAATTTTGGAACTTGGTTATGGTATTTTCCCAGTTCAAGTTGGAGTTGAGATAGTGTTGGATTGAAACCAACTGATCATGCAATGATGTTAGAAACAAATGGCCAATGTTAATAGGTGTACGTTTTCTGCCTCAGTTCACGTGGGCTGCAATACTAGAACTTAGAAGATTCAGCGATGCCCGCTGCTAGTTGTTTTGGAGAGATTGTCTGATAGTGTTACCAGGAAACTTTCTTCTCTGTGTACGCACAAAGTTTGCATCGGTGGAAGATTGTTGACTCTAATTCAGCTGGTGAATTGTACTTGTCATGTGGCAAAACATAATTGTTTGCCATAATTGATGTTTCATCTTAAGAGATAAATGAATTTGCCGGTGATTTGTTTTGCTCTTGGTGAACGCTACATCAATGTCTTCTACTGTAAAAATGAATAACAGAAGAAATTATAAAATGGGGGCGGCGGGTGGGTGGTGTGGTGGTTAGAGAAAGGATGGATGAGTAACCATCCTTCTAGTTGTTTAGTTAACAAGAAGGGAGAAAGATGTGAGTTGATCCGTCCAAATTAAGGAGTTTGAAAATTTCAAAGGAGGGGAGAGATGGGAGACAATCAGCCCAACTCAGAAAGATTGAAAAGTACAAGTGAAGAAGGATTGGAAGGATCTGTCAAACAACGAGCACCAAATCCTTCACTTTTCATATACTCTCCCTCATCCATCCTTCCCCGAATCCCTCATAAAAACACACGAAAGAATGGTACCTAATTTGAAGGGAAGTAGTGCTTGAGAAGAGAGTCTGCTGGAAAATCGTATTCGAGAACTGCTCTGAATTTGCGACGAATTCCTGCCTCAGAATGAACAGTTACTTTAGTGCACGATTGTGTCAGCGGGCCTCGTTTTCATCTGCTCTGCAACATCTAGTATTTAGCAGAATAGTGCATGTCCAATCTAATTCCAAAGATTTCTCAGCATCATATTAACAAATTCCTTTGTGCAATGCAAAAACACTAAGGGAATCCATGACATGAAATAAAAAACCGGCCTAATTTCTGTGAAATTGTGCTCTACACCAAAAATGTCATTTTCCGCAATAAAACATCCTAAAAGATGATGACAAGGAAAAAAACCATTTAGCCAAAGTTCATGAGAAACTTGAAAGCATAATACTGATTATTGGGCAAAAAAGAAAGGAAAAGGAAAGGGGTGCACGTACATAGCTTCTGCTCAAACAATACAACAAAGGATCTTTCAAATACCGTTTCTGGATTGATTATCTCAAGAATAGAAGCAGCAAGATATAAGCAACGTATCTCCGACTCATTATTGAGCTTCACTGTCATCAACCACAAGGATTCACTTGTACATTTTCTTTATAATACTACAAATACGGATACGAAAATTCCTTTCATGTACTTATGTAAACTGGTTTGAAACCTCCAAAGTTGATCCCAACTCAAATCTAGTAGAAAACTACATGGTAGCAATAGCTACTCGTCAAGATTCAAACAGAGAAGATAGGCCACCAAGCCAACCACAGGAACAAACCTAAAATAATTGACCACGCCAACTTTGCTTTTCTGAACATTTTGCAAATTTTCACCTATCAGCCAGGGCTGGAAAATTATGTAGAGACATATATCCCAAATGAAAGCATAAGCAAGCCTCTCTGATTCTAAATAACTAACCAAGAACTGACATCTGTCTGTTATGCTCCCAAAATTACCATCAATTCGACCAAAAAGAGCCCATAATACTGATATCAGGCATGCAGCTCCACCAACCAGTCCGACTACTGGTGCGCCAGTTGTCATGATAGTGCCTAGTTGAGAGCGCTTGCTAGGTGTATAGTCAGAATCAGCCTCGTTCAGCCGGATTGCCATGTAAGGTATCAAGAATGCTGATAATACACATGAACAAAATGATGCTTTAGTTAAAACAAAACGTAACTAGACTCTACCTGTATTTCCTTGATACAGCAAAATCATGAAGAAAAGGAAAAGGGAATAAGCGATGGTAAGGGGAGCTTGTCCTCTGTGAATTTGAGGAAAATTAGCCATTTTATGACCAATGCAAACAAAAGAAAATCACCCGTAGCTATTAAAAGCCAGCTAGCCAGATCAAGTAATCATCCGAAAAGATCTTCCAATCTAGCACCACGGCTTTAAAGGGAATGGTCAAAGCTAATCTATCTATTCATCAATCACAAGAGTGTAAAGGAAGCATACTGTTGGTGAGGAACATCTGGAAGCCCCACAAAACATCCAGCGACCATCTGTATCTATCCCTCTTGCAATCAGTGAACAGCAAAGGAGCAAACATGAAAGTCCACCCAATAACAAAGTTGAATAATCCTTCAGACATCTGGTAAAGGAAATAAAAATCACCAGCACCAACGTTAGACTGTAAGAACGGTACAAAACCAAGTGCCGACCAAATCAACATCACCTTATGATCATTCTTACCGGGTGAAGAACTGGGGCATCAATAAGACGTATGCCGACTACTCTGCCAGAAAGTGCATTGCCATCAAGATTAAAATATAATCGACAATTAGTAACTCATTTTATCTAACAATCAGAAGCGAATTCCGAAAAGACAAACCAGAATTGATGAAAGGCAAGATGAAGAAGAAATTGAGAGAAAGTCCAATGAGAGAATTAACAGTCTCTGAACTGATAGCCCAAACTGGATCTCCCTGTGTCGATCAAAAGCACAAATACAAATTCACAAATTGCATTTTATTTACGACACGATACACTATTTTAAACAAAGAATGAGAGGTGTAGTTTACTTACAGGGGCATAAGGGAGTAGAAAGAGCCACAAAATGTAAACTCCTTCAACAACCCACAGAATAATCTGAACCACTTTCCGTGCATTATCATCGCCCTCTTCGGCAGAGGAGATTGTGTTGGTGTTTGGCACGGTGGGTGGTTTGCGGCGGGTCGCGTGACATAGGAAATTGGAATTTCGGGACAGGAAAAGTGGTGTGGCTGGAGAGCATTGGGTTCCGGAATTAAAAGCTCTGATATGTTGCAATTTATGATGGGGAGAGATTGAAGGTGGTCCTTTTGAATTGAACTGTGTTTTGGTAGCTGCCGTGACCAAAGAGCAGCAGTAGTTGCTGCAGAGGAGAGCTTGGGTTGCCACCATTGTTTGCGATAACTTTTAGCTAACTCTGAGTCAGCTACTGCTGACTGCTCGGCTAACGGGTAATGGGGTCATTGGCTGGCTCAGTTTTGAACACGAGGAAGAGGGTGAATTATTCTCTAGTCCCTGTGTTATGAGCGTTTTACAACTTAATCCTTCATAATTGAGAACCCGTTCTCTCACTGCAGCTTTTCGGTTTTTCCCAAAAGATTTAAAATCGCTACAGGGTATAATTGAGACATAGAAGCACATAAATATATGTTTAGAGAGGATTGTTATCTGCCTTCACCCGTGTAATTATTCAATTATCCTCGTCATATGACCTTGATATATGTTAAAATTTTAAAATTGATTATCATAGTTTTGTCGTCCCTCCTTCACTCAACAAGGGCTTTCCATTTTTGCCCCAACCATAGTTTAATATTTTGAAAAAGGGTCGACTGAATTTTTTATATATATTATCAGGGATTTTTCACCACCACTCACACTCATTGAGGACAAAATTCAAGGTGACAAATCATCATTTTTTTCTCTTATTGAATATTTATTTTGGATTGCATGAGAAGTTTGAATTTATATTTTATTTAATAGTTACTTGAAAACTCCTCCTAAAAAAACTAATTACCCGGATTTATTTTTTCCGAGAAGATATTTCTGGTACTTGGAATTTATTTTAAAAAAAATTCAAAGTTTTAAAAACAATTTTTTTTTTGCTATGATTTTAATGCTACTTCTGGAATTTAGTTTTCATTGATATAGGAGCTAGATTCTTGCGTCATGACTTGTTTTATATGTTGCTTTCTCAAATTATATTTTAAAGAGTTTGAACTTAAAAAAAAATAAATCTATGTCTTTAAACCATGCTTACGAGGAGTAAAATCTTATGAATTCGGCAGGGGTGTTTAAAGAAACTGGAGTTATCCATAATGTTTATATTAATTAATCCGATTTAATCGATGAAATTAGTTAATATAAATACTATAGATAATAGCAAGTTAAAAACCAAATAAATAAATATTACAAGTCGGATGCAAGTTGGAATTTTTAAAAACCTTTCAATTTAATTCAAAATGCATAACTCATTTAGTTAATGAACAATTCTAATACTTAGTATATTTTTTTTTCCTTTATCTTTGTGTGTCCGCGCATCATTTTTTATTTTATGTTTCAATATATCATTTTTTTAATTTTAATGTATAGCGCTAACTATATGTTTGAAATAATAAAATACATTGCAATATCAATTATAATTAAAAACAAACAATTATATGCTTTTGAAATTGTATTTATTTTAAAATTGTTAATGAATAAAAAAAATTATATTCTTAACCGGTAAATATCTATAATAAAAAATTAACTCAATCTGATATATCTAACCCGCTTAAGTCTATTTTTTTTTTTAAGAAATCAGTCTATAATTTATAAAATATTTAAAATTTTATTAGATATAATTATGGGTAATAACCCAACCCCCACCCATGAACACCCTTAGAATTTAGATAGCTTATCTTCAACCATATTAAAGATGAGAACTTTTAAAGTGTTAAAACTTGCATAAAAATATTCACGATGATAAACCAAAATAAAGAGCTTATCTATAAATTTGAATTTTCGGTAGGGTAGCAAAATATGCCATTGAATTCTCAAAATGTGGCTGACTTGTTGCAAAAGTTCAACCTAAAAAAGGCAGCTATAAAGAAAGCACTGGGTAATCTTTCGGATAATGGCAAGATGTCGTTTAAGGAGTATGGTGAGCAGAAGATACATCTTGCCCGGAAAGACCATTTTAACATTCCCAACAACCAAGAGCTTAATCAGATGAAGGAAGAAAATGCTAAATTGCAGCAACAACTGGATCAACAGAAGAGAGCTATTAGTGAGGTTGAGGGCGGTCTGTTCTATACGCGGCCCTTATGTGTTCCAAAGAAGTGAATATTGCGTTAGAACAACTACTTAGGATGTCTCAATTGTTTAATATGGCGTCAGAAATACTAATTGATGTACACAAAGCTTGACACGGATTTCAGCTTTGTGAATTTCAGGAGAAGTATTGCTAACAAAAATATGATTGGAGCTGGGTTGATGTACACTATTGCAGAAATTAGAACCTCGGAGTTGAATCTGACGCTGGAACAGATACGTCATAAAGAAGCCAAGCTGAGGAAGGGGGTAAATTACGCGTGGGTTTTTGAAGTGCTTCTTTAGTGGAGTTTTTTGAAGTTGTTTCTGTGAAGAAGAATGGATAGAGCTCAGGACTTTTGATTTCCGTATCAGGTTAAGGAAATGGAAGACAAATTGGTAAAATTGCGCGAAGGAGCTAGGTCAGGACAGAAGAGCGGAAGGCAATTGAGGAAATGTATTCAGAGAAATTAAGTCAGTTGAGAAAAAGGATTTTCAAGGATGTGTGGGGTGTCATTACTGAGAACTCACCCCAGGATCTAAAAGAATTTAAGGTCATCCTTATATCTGTCCTGTTTTGCCAGCACATGCAATCTGTCTTTGCAGGAGTTGGGTTTAATAAATATATTCACGTTTTTGCAGGAGGAACTTGGACTTGAATAAGATGTCGGTGTGCGCTTGCAGTCATTTAGTGGCCTGCTGCCACATTGCAAGAAGCGAGCCAGAGGCCAGTAGATTTATAGATTCCTCTGTTTTTTAACAAAATTCAGTAAAGATACAAGGCACTCACAACCAAAACAACAAAATAAGTTCACAAAATTTTGGAAAAAGAATGAAAAGATATAACCTATCATTAGCAGAGCTCACCAAAACATAATAAATTCAATATGCTCATGCTTCTCAGAATCCTCGCACTCGTCTGGTCCTGACAGAAATCGGTCCCTTCTCTATGTTTAGGCGCTGTGAACTTTGAATACCAGGTCCTTCTGTAGCACGTGCTGTGGAATATCCATGTCTTGAATCCAGCTTCAGATCACCTTGAATGATTTTAGAAATTTTCTTATTAGAATCTTCCGTTGTAGGGATCTCTCCTTCAAGCTCGCTGTTGAAATGCAATTCGTGACTTTCATTGTCGCTCTCATCGAAAACTATATCCTTCTCTAACTGCTTGGTCGGGTCCTCTGCATCCAATGACGTTGCACTCACCTTCAAAGTCTCTTCTGATTCCAGACTTGAAGTAGACACCAACCTCTTGAGTTCTGTTACACGAGCCTTCTCTTTCACAACTTCATTTTTTTTGTGGATCTCTTGAGTTTTAAATTGAGATTCAATTTCTATGGGCTCGCCTTTCTGAGACCTGTTTCTTCCTCCATTGTGACTGTTCTGATTATCAGGTTCATGAGGACCAGATCGAGAGAGTTCCACAGCTGCTCTTGCTGCTTCTGCTGCATTGGCAGCTGACTCAAAAGCTGCCTGGGCTGCATCCGCTACATCCCTGTACTTTTTTCTTGCATGCGCTGAATCAGATAGCCCATATTTTTCTATCTCTTCAGGCGACATTTGCAAATCGTCAATCAGCTTAGGGCCACAAGAACTAGTTAATGTCTCTGTTTGGGCTTGTTTTTGCTTGTTGACATTCAAATTTTCCTGCATTTTTCATATGTTTAGTCTTGACTTTATATATAGCATTATAGTTGTACTTCATGTCCATATTGAAACCTGCATACCTCAGTGGTACTGGAAGAACTCTCTCCGAGTTGCAGAATTATGCCGTTTTCTGAAGCAATTTCCTCGAGCACCTTCATTCTGCCGTCCAAGTCTGGCTGCCTGGTTGACAGCTTTTGTATCATCTACAGAAACCGGCACATTATAAATTGCATATGTAGTAAACTATAGATAAATGAGAGCTGCCATCAAAATAATTCTGAATATTTCTCTCGATTTATACAAAATATGCATGTTACTAGATTATTAGACATTTTATACTGCCAGGCAAACAAAATAATTGAAAGAGCTGTTTTAGATGCTTATCTACACGGCATGAGAAAACAACTCCTCTTCACTGCTGCCGCCTTTCCCCCTCTCTACAACGTTCATCAAACCCAATAGCAACAAGTTCTGCCAATAAATTAAATTGCCCAGTCCTCTTTCTTTCTTGTTTTTCTTTTTTTTTTTCGGTTTTAAGAAATGGGTGTGCTAATAGACTAATAATCACACAACCTTTGAAGGGATCCCCTGTTGTGGTTGAAGCTTAGAGTATCTTTAAAGGGGCTAATCGGATGTAGAAATGCCACCTTTCTAAGAAGTCATGACGGGACTCTAATACGAGACTTACGTTGAATGAGTCTTCTCCTTCTCACTTGAACCGACCCCTTGGCAACGCAGTCCATTCCTCGTAACCATCATTTACCAGACCTCAAAGCAACTAAAAGAACTTTACTCTCCAAACTTATGCTTTATTACCATCATCAAGCACCACATCAAAACAACTGTATCACCAAAATCTCACAAGAAACAACACCTTCGTTCTACTTTACAACACCATCATTGCGTGACAATGATTGCCTAAAAGGTTGTCTTGACAGAAAGTAGAGGTTGTTGGGGAAAAGATCGAGCAAATCACTCTTACAAAATTAATATGTTGTGCTGATTTTTATGGAAAAGATCGAGCAAATGCCTTGTTTTACAAAATAAATGCGTTGTGCTGAAATTAACCAAGTGGGTAAATTCTCTCCCTGCTTAGTTTGGCAAATTCTTCGAATCAAAACATACCTTTGGGTTTACTCTACAATTGTTACGCAATTCAATAGCACTAGCAACAAATTCCTTGCCATAACGGGAGGTGAAAGCAGTACGAATTTCTTGAAGCTCGGGGAAATCCCCACACCTCGAAGAAGCATAAAGCAAGCTTGATATGGCCTCCTTCAATTCATCAGGACACACTCTGTAATAAAAAAATAATCCCATCAACAGAATGAAAAAACTGAAAATTACTGACGAAAGAATAGGGATGTGGAAACTTTAAACTTATCACCGAGTGAAAACAGAAAGCAACCTTTCTTGTTCAATGAGCTGGAGTCTTTCTATCATTAAATTGCAGTATCCTTCCATCATCACATATACATCCAACATATTCTGATCCTTGATCAAATACTCAACCTGCTAAGAAATAAAAATAAAGGAGACTAGTAAACAAAAGTTCATGAAGAAAATATAGAAAGAGGTAAATGGAGGCATGGTGTACATTCGTCAAAAATCTTACTCGATGAAGAGCACGATCATGATGCCCTTTTTCAAGAAGCTGAACCACATCAGAGCGGGCTTGGTTGCACCTGACCTGGCGTTGGTTCTTGAATATAGCAATGCGAGAGATGGCAAGACTGGCCGCTGCTTTCAACTTATAGGCTTTAAAGGTCCTTCCCAGAATAGCATCAAGCTTTTTCCCCATGTATGCCCGCTCTTTACTTTTTGATTACTAAACTTTTGAATGAGCTCTTAAGAGCCAAGAAACACACTCTCTCAAAGGAGTTGATGATAGTACTTCGCAGGGGCACGGGGACAGACACAAGCGAACAAACAAGCAGATGCTTGTTTGCTCCTTTATGTGATGACGAGAGAGAGAGCATTGCTTTTTGAAGACCTTGGAGTTAAAAATAAATACGCGTTTTTTAGTTTTCTTGCCAACCAAGTTTAGAGAAGGCTGAAGAAAATGGAAATTGAAGGTTTAGATTTACGCGGTTGGTTTGTCCATTTCGAGGAAATGAGAAAGGCTTTGGTTTCCTTGTGGAACATTCTTTTACGAGACAACTCTTCGGTTGTGTTAACTATACGTGTGGAATCATTTGTGGGGCCAGTCTGGCTGCAGGTAAGGTGTAACAGTCTCACCATCGTTTTCACTATGTTTTTTAATATTATAAATTAATTTTTTAATGTTTTAAAATTTTTAGTGTATTAACATTAAAAATGAATTTTAAACAATAAAAATATATTATTATAATATATTTTCAAATAAAAAATCTTTATCGCTGTTTCAAGAAACACACTTTAAATAAAAAAAAACTGTTATTCTTTTCTAGTCCTACCTGCTGGTATCAATTAAATTATTTTATAAAAAATTTCGAGAGTAACATGTCTTATGCACTTCACACAATCACTTAACTGTAACACTCCTTGTAGTTTTATAAACCAGATAAACAAAGTTACGCTTGAAAATAAGTTTGCAAGGAAACCTTAAGGTATCTCGTATAAAGTATGAAGTAAATTCTCCTGTTTTATTATTTTATAATTTATTTTATATTTAAATTATTTATTTTCTACTTAGCTTAAATTTTTTAATTTAATGAGTATTTTATTATTTAAAAAATCTAATACTATATATAGATTTAGGTAAATTTTAATTAGAAGTCATTTTTATAAAGGGTTCTAGGAATAATATAAATATAACTATAAATGTCTGGTTTATTTTATGAAAATGAAAATTATTATTCAAATATAATAGATAATTTTCTTTATATTTCTTTATTTTTTGGCCTATAACCTTAGAGTTTTAAAATTTTAATTTTATTTTCGTTGCATAAATCACACTACTGAAATGTATGCGGTGTGGTATAATTGTCTTCAGTCGTGCTTATACTTGACGAGGAGCAACATAAAGCCACTTAAGTAGCAAGTTGCACTAATCTCGTAATATAATTAAGTTTTTTAAACTCAAATACAAGCTTGATCTAAATTACATTTTGATAGTCCAGATATTGCTAACAACTTCAAACTTACGGTTTTGTTTTAAAATAAATGAAGATTGAAACTCACTGTATCGAATTTCAAGACATTTTTTTTTAAAAAAAAATCATGGCAATATGAAGTACAAATTGAATCAGATACCAACAAGATTTTCTTATCGAAGCATTCTTCTCATTCCAGACTATATGATGTGGATACATTTTTCTGTAGATAGTCCCCTTAACCTCAATTTGTTAAATGAGAAACTTGTCGTGTTTTTTAGAGATAAAACTAGATTATTCACCCATATTATATATTATCCTTATGTAGGTCAAAAGTAATTTTTTCTTGAACAATATTGCTAATAATTTTTTTTAATAAAAAAAATTATATGAGTTAACCCGATATAATATAGTTTATTTTATATATTTAAGAGCAACTCTAATAACTAATATAAATATAATTTTATTTAAAAAAATTTCAAAATGACATGTTATTAATATTAAGATAATAACATAATATATCAACTTATAACAACTGAATTAACATGTTAAATTTGCCAATGCAAGGGCATGACCGATGTCATGAATTACGAGGACTTCAGCAGCAAACCACTTCTGCAAGAAACTTACTTCCATAGTTTCCTCCAACCACTGCAGACCTAATAGCTTGTGGAGTACTTTTCTTGCAGTGGTGGAAAAACCATCAAAATCAAACAATCTTTATCTAATGTTGCATTATTATCATCAGAAAAGCAGTGTAGCACTTTTCTTGTACATTGTCTCTTGATTCTACTCATTCACACCACAGGATGGAATAGCATATAGATTTAACTTCGTAAAAGAGGGGGTGAGTGACATCAGAAAACATAATCAGTGAACCAGGATCCATTTTTTTATAGTTATGGCTTATATGATTTTTGAAAAATGTTTGATAATAGGTTTTATGTAACCCAAAACATTAGCTAAACAAATTGAAAGAAATCATTTCATGTTATCATTCTCAGGAACAAACAAGGAGCTAACAATATTCATTTTGCAGGGAACAAACGCCTTTATTTTATTTTTTCTTCTGTGAACGCAAGGAAAAAGAAACCGTTCTAGGAATTGCATTCAATTCATAGCCTCAGTAGTCATTTTGGCGATAGATGGCGAGGCTTAAAAGAAACCGTTTAAGTGATTTTGATGTGAAACATAAAACGATGCGCTTAACATACTGAAAAACGTGATATACGTGACAAAAGTATAAATGATGTGGGGCTACTATCACATAAAATTGCATGACATGGGTTCAAAACAATTAGATTATACATTCAAACATATTAATATCAAAATCATCATAGAGAACACGGATCCACAAGCCTCTGGCCGAGACCACCCTCCATGGATGAGGCAAAACTCTTCTCTCTCCACCCACCCAATCTCCACACCAAAACGAATGGGAGAAGGGGTGAACATCTACTAGGTCTTGGATGACACTAGTCGGTTGACCCGCATCCGCGGCATGTCAAGTAAATGTACAGGTGTTTAAATATTTTTAGCTTCAAAGACGCTTTCAATCAAATACATTGAGATTTTTAGACAAAAAAAAATGTTACAAAAACTGTTTGCACCGGAGCCGAGATTATGAGATTTGATCCAGAGCAACAAGTAATTATTCATATTTTTAATCTAATTATATGTTACAATTTTACTTTTTTTAAACAAAAGTAAGAAATTAAATTACATTAAAATAAAATAATGTCAGTGTAATTAATTCTTTTCTTATTAATCTATTTTCCATGAAAAAGCTTTTACCAGAAGAAAAATAAATGAAGGATAAACAAGATATCCTTACAATCAAAGCCATTGAACATTATTTTGGAATTTATTTTTTCCCTGAAAATTTATTTGATAAAAAAAACCTAAATAAAAAACCATATATGGCCCCAAACTAACTTAAAAATTTAAAAAAAATCATCCCAAATAAAAAATCAAACCCAAAATCTATTTTTTTTCAAAAAACTTAGAAGGGATAAAAAAAAAAACCCACACTGAAACTCGTCTCATATAAAAAAAAAAAAAATTATTGACAAAAGGTGGGCAATCAACAATTTCCTCTCCCCTGTTTGCCATCGAATATAGCTTTTATCTATTAAACTCAACAACTAAAACATTAATAAAATAAAAAACTAAAATGATAGAACTAGAAGGGCCAAAACAGAAGTCAACATAGAATATATGTACAGAACTTTTTCAAGCAAGTTTTAGAAAAGACCCGCTATTTTTGTTTTTGATTTTCAATTTGACCATTTTTCTATTAATTATATATTTATGCCTCTATTCATGCCCAGTAATCTTATAAAAAAATTTAATACTCAAAAATCTGTAAATAGATGACATTCAACTCAAAAAACACCATAATAAGCACATGCAGTGATACCATAAGGAAAAAAATAGTCTGATGACAAACGAAAAACAAAAAAAAAAACATTGTAATCCCCAATAAGCACTAAAAACGTGTATAGTGCAACCTTATACAGAAAAACCATCAAGCCTTTCAGTTTATTTTGTAATTTGTAATGATAATTCACAGTGCCATACTCAAGAAGCTGGTTGCCAACGTAGTCAAAACATCATCTTCAAGCTATAAATGCATGAACGAGCATCAGAATATCAGAAAGCTTGAAAAACATGCTCACAAATCTGAATGAACATAGAGATTAATTTTTTTATCAGTAGTCTCATAAAATGACTTTTCACTTGGATTCTGATCTTGAGGTTGAGTTTGAATGTGGAATTATTCCTTGAATCACCCACTACAAAATGTTAAAAGTTCAAAACAGAACACAAATGTCAATTTAGGTGATGCTTACACGCACTATTTAATCTTTTTTCGAATAATTGTTCCACAGGGGTCAGCAACAAAATGGACTTGAAGCACAATACAGTGAATACACATCAGTCCAGCAATTCAGCATGTCATTATTGAAACCAATTTTAAGGCAGAATGAGGAGAGCAAGTTTTCTTTAACATGTTTGCAGGGCAATCATACAGCACAAGCACGTGACTAGGCAATTCATAGAAACAAACTGAAATGGAGACCCAGTAATGCCTGAACTTAACTGACATCAAATAAGAATCGCATGTCCTACATTTTTTTTATTGAAATAGTGAAGCTAAATATAGAGTATTTACTTTAATAAACTTAGTCTCCAGACATTGTCCCTCAACTTAGCCCTGCCCTGATGGCAAACAATCCGTACACAAATTCAATACAATGAACCCCCTACTTCCATGTGCAAATTTTTGCTCCTCAGCACGTTCACCATCAATATCAGATCCTGATGTTTAATAGAAGATTCCCACCTGCCTTAAATTAAATTATATTTTGTGTATTGTCATTCCAATTGGCAGATCACCATGAGAAAAGGCATCAAGTACCCGGGACTAATTTCAATTTTGCCAAAAAGAACATGCCATCTTTCTATATAATTGAAAAGGAAAAGGAAAAGGAAAAGAACCCATCTGATTAAAAAAGATGAAAAAAAAAAGCAACATCATTTATGTAGCCATTTTAATCTCATTGTCATTACTTTCTCTTTCCCTCTCCATCCCCTGTTTATCTATTCTACAGCCAAACCTAGACCTAGAACGATCCTTGTAGCCATACTCAATTGGGAAACTGAATACAGATCTCACGTTGTTAAGGTCATAGATCATGAGGGTAGATGAAAGCCATGGAACTCGAGAATATCAATGGACCACATATTGCCAAGCCTCACCCTCATGGTCTCTTCCTAAATGCAAATGTCGACACGTGATGTCAGAGTAGGCTATGAAAGACAAATAACTCAACTTCTTCCGATCCATAGCTACCAGTCATTGTTGAGGCTCACAGAAAATATTTGGGTCTAATGCCACACGAGCTTGACAGATGTCTAAAACATCATCTCAGATGACAATAATAGATGGGGACTAAAAAGGGCACAGAATGAAAGTTGAGGACTGCATGTATCGGTTTTTTTTTTTTTGCAAGGATTATATTGCCATTTAGATATCAAAAAACCAATTGGATCAAACTTCACGTAATAGTGACTATGGGTTTCAGCGATCACAACCATCACAAAGAGGGTTTCAATTTTCAAACAAATGAAATTAACACAGATAACTTGTAAAACGTAAAGGAAAGCTATCCAGCTGCTCAGAAACATGTTACTTGGTCAATATTAAACTATAACTTTATCATTGGTAGGACAGACCAGTAAAAAAAGTGCCAACAACTTCAACTAGATTTCCTCCTTCAAGTGCAGTTTTGAAGGAAGCTTATGCTTCACAATAGTATTTCGTCACATCCTATGTTCTATATTCAAGTAACTGACAAAACTTTCATAAGAGAAACACCGACTACACATAGGAGGCAATACATGAATCTTATGAAGCATCTGTGACAGATGAAAAAGACAGACTATACCGACATTAGAGATCAAAATTCAAGAAACTAAATATCAAATATTTACAATTTTTAAAAATGTACAAAGCTCGGGTAACCCATTTGTTTTCAGATACTTACCAAAGCTGCAAAATGGATGAGATAAAAGCCCTAAAAAGCACAGGAAGCGATGTTGATACATTAGTATTTCAAATTGAATACATGTTCCCCTGATAGTACATTTTCAGGAGAAAAGTATCAAATCTAAAAAATGAATTACTTACTAAAATTTACTTTCACTTCAAGTTTGCAGCAGCAAATCTCCAGAACAAGTGCCTCCAGAATGACAGGCCATGGATCAGATGCATTCACTATGTTAGAACATATATTAATATTAACCACATGAAAAATATGAACAAAGACTCCCTACGAAGTCTAACATGACTCAAACACATACATATTGTGAAACAAAAGACGATCCCAGATGTAGCAGCACTGCCATCTAAAAAGCATATTTAGCACTTTCAAGGGGTTATCAAATAAGCTCCTAATAAACACGCCAAGGTACCTTCTCCTGGGTGCCTTTTAAGCATTTAAGCACTGGAAGGATGCCTCAATGCAGGGGAAGACTATCCTGAATGAAAAATTCAATTAGACTCTCAAGGACCAGAAAAATCACATAAAATGGTAAGAGAACATATAGACTGCAAATATAAAGAAAAAACAATTGAAGCAGTTAGAATAACAGATGTTTTGATATCCAGCACTAAATACAAACTACACAAGTAGAAACTAAAAGTTAACACAACAAAAAACGAGATTCTTCCTGCCATCTTTAGCAAAGGGTCTCAGAACAAATACAATTACTAACTCGTGGGATAAAAAATATTTCTTCCCTTATCATGTAACCCACAAATCCAATTGCAGTGACCATGTTCAGAGTTAAAAAAAAAAAAAAACAATAATTGTAGAGAAATAAGAGCAAATATGATAAATTTTCACAATGAACACGGATTAAAAATGATTACAAGAGGAAAAAACACCTTTGGCAAGTTGTCTTACAATAGAACCAGTACATCACTGAAATGAACCCCGCCTGTAAAGAGTACTGTTGACCACATATCACCAGTTTTGACGTCAACCATGCCAAAAACTGCTCAAAGCTCAGAGGCCAGAACACATAAGATAAAGATAATGTGCAATGATTAGATATCTGAATGAGTTAGGTCATAATGTACAAAATCTAGCGCAACAGCATTTCTGGAGTCAGAAAATCAGCAACATGGTTCACTTGCCCGTGATGAATGGGTGAGCTAGCGCTTGATTAACTGTCATCCTCTTCTCAGGATCCAACACAAAAAGTTTTTCTAGAAGATCTTTAAAGTTCGCTAACATCTTTGGATCCTCACCAGGAGAACCCGAAATAATAGATCCAATATCTTTTGCCTTTATGTTCACAATAATCTTTTTCATAATCTGCAGAAGAAAAATACATATCAATCAATTTGAAATTGAACTACCATGAGCAACAAATGTTAAGAACAGGTATGTAAATGGGGCGTGCATACAAAATACCTTTTTAGTGACAGGATCTTCCTCTGTAGCATGAAAATTCAAATCATGGTCAAAATGTTGGTCAACAAATGCACCCTGCATATATAAGCCAAATCAATATCAGATAAACAATGAATGCCAAATTCATGAACAGATATGCAGACCACCACCATGGAGAACAGCTTACACCAAAAGGTTGCCTTTTTGTGAACCACCAACAATGACAATCAGGGGTGTGAATTTTACCTTCTTAAGCATCTTCTTTGGGAAAGGGCCCTTCAATTCCATGTGAAGTCGTAGCATGTCATTGTTTGTAGAACCAGGAAATAGAACTTTTCCAGTATAAAGCTCATACAAGCAGCAACCAACAGACCACACATCCATTGGATGATCATACGTCAAACCAAGAACTGCAAAGCAATTCAAAATAAGCAAGTACTTTCTCCTATATGGAAATGAAATTTTAGTGTAATAAATGTTAGGCCAATATCTACTCATTTTTTCTGGAGAACGTATGTCAATATCAATTTATCCAACAAAAGGACAGAATCCAAAATAGAAGTTTAACAATGGAACTTACTTATTTCAGGAGCACGATAAAACCGGCTTACAAGGTATGGTGTAATTTCATTTTTACCAGAAAACATCGCATTACCAAAATCACAAAGCTTCAGCACATTTTTTGCCTCATTTACCTGTGGGAAACGAGAGAAAAGAACAGGTTAGTTAAATAGCAGGTAACCAATAGATAATTAACTAAAGCAAAATAACACAACTGTGGCACTGAAAATTACCAGCATATTATCAGGCTTTATATCACTGTGAAGAACACCACAGTTTCTTAGATGCTTCAGAGCAATAAAAAGCTGCTTCGCATATGCTCTAACAGCAGTTAGTTTAAGGCCAATATCTCGACCAAACTTTTTTAAGACCTCACGCAGGTTCATGTGAAGAGATTCAAAAACTAAACAAAGATGATTTCTATACTTGAAACTTGAAAGAAAACGAACGCAATGACGCTTGTTTTCTGGATCTTGACCTGCTAATTTCTTCAATATTGAAACCTCTGTATCCCCAGCCTTGCGCCTAGAACATAGATGTAGAATCAGTGGCCAGTAAAATAGGTTGCCAAGAAAAATATGGATAAGAACAGGGAGAACACAATGTTATAAAAAAAAAATCACTAACATTGTTTCATTGTTACGTATAATTTTTATAGCCACTTCTTCAGGTTCATCAATGCCAGCCTTCAGATCCTTCGCACGAACTACTGTAGAAAAGACACCTTTTCCATGAGCAGCAACAATCTCATATCGACCATCAAGTACTTCTCCAAATCGGTAGCCTACATACCAAAAATGATATTAGCATAAATAACTGAAAGAACTATTTGAAGAACAATAGCAGCATGTTGATCAACCAAATCCATAAATTTTCAAGAACTATAAATGTTTGAGACAAATTGAAGACATGCCTTTTACTTTCTACTATTGCCTCTGAAATGATGTAAAGTGAAGTCACATCTTCCAGAACAGGAAAAACACAAGCTCTGAATATAATGGAAAAGAAAACTGAAGAGGAACACTTGAAACATGATGTCAAAGAGACTTCTTTACATTTCTTTTTTAAGCAACAATGAGAAGTAATAAGAACTGCACTCTTTCTTGTCTCTCACCAAGATAAAAACCAAATATTTCCAATCTCTTACTTTAGAAAAAAGAAAACACATGATATTTGTAGCTTTATCAAAACCACTAAACAAATAGCTAACATTTTATTCGGATAGAAAAACAATCTGATAACTAGTTCAAAAACACCAAAATCTTTTTAAAAAACAGATTTCTGTATTGGTTTCTCTATTTAAAAAAAGAAGAGATGATCACATATTAGAATACTTTAGAATACTTACTATAATACCCTACAGGATCATCCCAATTGTCATGGAGACCACTCCTCGCAATTGGCAAACCTTCTCCTTTACCCTGCAGCACATTCAAATCACAAATCCTTGGCATAATTGAGTATAAACAACACAAAAGACAGATAAACAAATTGCAGGAAACAGTGGATCTTACTGATTTACAAACTCCAACAGGTGTCTCTCCAAAAATATCATCACAATATTTTTCATCTGATCTCTCACTCTGTACAAAATAGTAACCAAAAAGGATTGATCAACTCCAATATGATTCGGTTGTAAATGAGCATACGCTTCCCACCCATTTGAATATTAAGCTTGATTACCCAAGTAGCTTAAAAAACATGACGTTAGAGGAAAAAAGGACAAACCTTCGGAGAACCTTCTCCAAGCCCTGCAGCACCTGAAGTCCTCTCAGAAGTAACTTGTATTCCATTATGTGAAGGTGATTTCCCAACAGAAAATGATGTCTCAGCAACATAAACATCAGCACCATCTGTCCTACCATCGAGAGTTTCTGGAGCAACATTGTCGGTTGCTGCTGAGTTAACAGGACCTTCTAAAGGCTCCTTATCTGCTCCACATGATACAATTTTATTGTTAGAGGAAATTGGCATGAGAAACAAATGATAAATCACAGAAAACAAACGGAAATCAGTTGGTTTAATTATCCATGGGTACTTAACCCTGCTCAATATCAATTATGAATCAGCAGATTTTTTATTTAGAATTTTCAACTTAAACACACACATCATCCACCCACCATAGTTGCTTGTGAGATGGCACCAGAATTATTGCATGGATGTAACTCAAATTAACAAGTTAAGCATTTTCTAACAACAAAAACCAGAGTTTTTTAGGCCTACGATGAGAAATAACACCACATGTAAAAACACACTCATTGTTTAAGTTGCAAAAATTGCAGGCAATAGTGGAACTCTGAATCATGTTTCTTGAACTTCAATAAGAAAATTACCAGATCTAAGTGAGGCTCATCAAGCAAGCATGTACACCTTGAAAATCATGTTTATATATGATATAACAAACCAAACAGTTTAATGCTGATCCTGAGCTCAAAAGTAAATATAAAACATTACAAGGACTGGGAAAGTACCTTTGCCTGCATCTTCTGATTGACACTCATTCTGCTGGTGTAAATGCTTATTTCTATATTTTTCAAGAATGGCTTCCCTTCGCTTTCTACTCTCCTCCTTTATTCTATCGAGATCTTCCTCTTCCTGTTCAGCTAATTTTAATGCCATCCTTCTTTCAAAATCATCCTGTTCATCTTCATCTCTGAAACCAAATATAAAAAACATAATGTTAGGTCCAAAGGTGCCCTGCTGATACATATTTTTCTTTAAGTAAAAAAAATGTTTTGAATTAAAGTAAGCATTTTTATTTTATCTATAAAGAATACCTCTTTAGATTGTCTCTTCCCTGTCCAAAAGAATTGCTGTTGATATTATAGAATTTTTCTGAATCACTCTTATCCCTAGATTTATCCCTATCCCTGTCATTTTGCCTCTCCCTTTCCTGTTCATTCCCACGATCAAGGTCCCTAACTCTATCCCTTTCCCTGTACCTATCCCTATCCTTCTCCCTTTCTCTCTCCCTGTCTCTATCTCTGTCACTAGCCCTATGCATATTTTGGTGTTTGCTCAAATCTGTTTCCTTCTGTCTTTTTCTATCTATCTCCTCCACCCTGTCCCTACTCCTCCCCCGCTCTTTCTCCCTCCTCCTTTCCCAGTCTACCACCCTATATTGATCCTTCTCCCTTCTATGGTCGCTTTCCCTACTTCTTTCATGTTCCCTCTCCCTTCTCTGGAATCTTTCCAAGCTCCTCTCATGTTCCATCCCCCTTCTCCTAACCCGATCCACCTCCCTCTCCCTGCATCTCTCTTGTTCCTTCTCTCTTTGTTGTTCCCTCTCCTTCTCCCTCTCCTTGCTCCTCTCTCTGTCCTGTGAATTCTTGTTGTGATACCGATCCTCTCCATCAAAAGATTTGTTGTAACTAACACTGCTTTCCCTATCCACATTTTTCACTGAATCTCTACTGCCATGTCGAAGATCCCTGCTGTTTTGAGACATTCTTTTACCATCAGAGTCATAATCAACCCTGTAATGGTGTCCTTTTCTTGTCAAAAGATCATTGCATTCAATACGGCTACGAGAACACGATCTCTCCCTAACTAGATCTCGTGACATTGATCTACTCCTAGAATGAATCTCATAATGGTACCTTTCACACGAAGGTGATTGTGCCCTCTTATGCATATTCTCACTGCTTTCAGAAGATGATGACTTTCTACAATCCCTTAATTTGCTATCATCACCCCGGGTTGTATTGATATCTGGGTTAGTTTTTTGCTTGTTACTTCTCTTTGAAGGGGACCTAGGTTCCACGTGCCTCTTCTTATCATCTTTATGGTATTCACGACCTAAATTACCATTGGCAAGATCCTCCGAGTCAATTTTCGAAACTAGCTCATCTCGAAGCTCAGCCCTGGAATCCCTTCGAAGGCAGACCTCATTATTCACAGAACCAATGTCACTCTTGTCAAATCCCTGCCATAAAATATATGAATAAAATTAAGTAACACAAACTTGCAACATTACAAGCAGTGTGAATAATTAATAAAGGAAGAAAACACATGAGGTGAGTATGCAGTAAAAAAACATAAATAATGAGAATAACTTCTTCTTACGAATGAATATAAAGCCACCAGTTCTCCATTGAAACGCCTAGAGGAAACTTCTTTCCTTTTGCAATGCACACATGTTCGTGTTTGTAGTGCAAGCAGGTTCTTACATATGTGTATGGAACATTCTCTATAAAACTCTCACCAACCAAAAATTCATCACATATTCCAAAAATCAAAACAAGCATCCGTTTGGCCGCTGAGAAAAGCATAAAGAAAACATTTTCATTCAGAAACTCAAATTTTCAAAAATTCAAAAACCGAGGAAACCCCCAGGCAAGCAATTATCAAATTTTTGTAGCTATAAAACGTAGTATAAAAAAATAATTGGAATTTAAGATTCCACATTTTGTTATATTTCTCAGCGACCAAACAAGAAGCAAAACAAGGCAAAAGAGTAACAGTCTGCATAAAAAATATAGATAAAAGAGGGCAAACAGAACACACCAGATTCTGAGAATCTGGTACTTCTTCATGCAATTCATTGGCCTCGGCATCGACACCACCTGAACCTTCCTCCTCAAGGATCTCCCCTTCCTCCACGTCATCATTATCAACTCCATTACTATTCGCAACAGGAACCGGAGGAGGAAGAGTAGCAGGAACGATCTCTTCACCGCCTTGTTTTGTATCCTCTCCGTGCTTCTTGCTACGACAGTGGCGATGTCGGTGGTGATGGTGACGATGTTTGTGGCGTTTCGAGGACTTCTCCGCCTCGTCATCGGAGGAAGATCGTCGGTGCTTGCGACGAGAGGCATCGGAATCCCTGGCCATTGTTTGGTGTTGGAAATGCTGCAGCGACCTAGGTTAGGGTTAGGGCTTTGTTGGCTTAGGGATTTGCTTATTTGTTCGGAGAGGGAAATCGAGAGAATGGAAAGAGGGTGAACTTTCGAAACACAGTAATTTGGTAGCGTAAGTTATTTGAAGAGGAGCGGAGGTGGTCGTGTTGCGCTGGCGGGGTATCTATCCTTTCCAGATTTGGAGGGTGGGGCGGGTGCCTAACAAAAGCGTGTGCGAGGTGGACAATGTCAGCAGATTGAGCCCATTAGCCCATTTATTATGCTGTTGTCTCGCTTTTTTCATCCCTTTCGATCATGGGATATGCAAGAAGTTCATTCGAGATTCCACATAAAGCACTCCTACCAGTAATAGATGCATCAAATGCCCAGGGGGTAAAAATTCATAGACCTATGGAATGCATATAAGTTTTCTCTGGGTCCGGAAAATGGAATCCCAGCACATGCTATTTGAATGGAAGATTTTATATCCGAGTGTTTATTTTTGCGTTATAGTATATTTTATAAACTGTTTTTAAAATTATATTTTACATGAAAAAAATTAAATTGATAGTTTTTAATTATTTTTTCATGTTTTGAATATATTGACATTAAAAATTAAAATAAATATATAAAATACACATTAATCCTGCTTCAGGTAAAAAAAATTAGATCTTAGTCCGAGGTTGGATCATTTTTTCTACTCTTGAAAATATGAAATATGAAGGTGTTAAAAAAGTAAAATATAATGCAAACTATACTGAATATGTTTAAAATATTAAGATAATAATATAATAAATAATAAATAAAAAATTTATAAAAAATCCAAATATAGAATTTTAGATTAACCCAACTTTACTAAAATTAACATATAAAACTCGTATTCCTGGATTTGAGATTATAATAGCTCCCTGGGACACAATTTATAAAGCTATGTTCTAATTAACCAAATATTAGAGGCTGAAAATGAAAACAATATTTTTAAAAAAAAAGACCAAAAATGAAGTGATAACTAGACAATTAATCTAACTTATTTCTAAAACACTTTAAAAAAAAGAAAATAAATTTAATAAAAACTTATAAATAAAAAACTTCAGAAAACCAGGGTTATTTTTAAAATTAATAAACAATCCTATAAAACAAATAAAATTTTTAGCAAAGCTCAATATCCAATTAAATTAAATGATAAATGTTGAAACTTAACAAAAAAAAGCTTAAAAAAAAAGAAAAAAGCAATAAACATGAATGAATCTTTTAAATCTAAGTTAATCTCTCAAATTTACAACTTGTGAATCTCAAACACTAGTTAATCAAGAAGATCAATTTTTAATTAATTTAATGTTGAATAAAAGAATTAGAAGGGAAAAAACATCAAGTTAAAAAAAATCCAAAATAAAAAAATAATAGTTTAGGGAATGGGGATAAAATCCTATACAGAAAAAATAAAGGATGAAATCATAAAAAAAAATTGAAAACATTTTAAATAAAACAAATAGAAATGAAAAAAATAAAAGTTAAACATGACATATAAAAAGATTTAAAATAATGAAAATGAAATCATATTTCAATTCTATAAATTAATTTAAAAAAATACCAATTAAAAATACAAAGATCAAATATAAAGGAAAACACAAATTAAATGATTGTTATGAAAATTTAAAAGATCACATGCAAAAATTAAAAAAAAATAATTAGCATCAAATCAAAAAATTAACCAACATGTCTCAATGGAGGTCATATTTTGATGCTTGGAAAAAAAAAAAAGGAGTTCAGTTTTTGATTGTCACATGTGTTCCTTAAATATAACGGGCGGCTTGTTTGTTATTGTCTGTAATGTATATGGCAATTATTTTTTTATTTTTTATTTTTATTAAAATACTAAATTACATGCCCTCGTTACATGAAAAAAAACCAGGTATAAATTTTAAAATATATATATATATATATATTTTTGTTTTTAAAGTCAATCAAGTTATTTTATTATACTTTTAAAAAGTTAAAAAAAAATACTCCTAAAAGCCATTGATTGAGTTTCGCTTTCAATTATAATAATATCATTTGAATATGAAAAAAAGTCTAAAAAAACCGAGTTATCTCTAATCGTTTTTATAATAACTAATAAATCCGATAAAAAAAACTACTTTACCCCTAAAGACCAAAACTAATAAGTTTTTATGAGGGGAAAAAAAATGTACCCACATCATTTCAATTCACAGCACTAGTGTTAAGCTAAAATGCTTTGCACACATCCTTTAGTTTTGTTAATTAAATTTCTATCATTTACAAACTACAAATGAAGTGCTTTGCAGAACTCATATTTGTGGATTTTTTTTCCCTACTACCTATGTTGTTCCGAAGTACATAAATATTGAATTGCATTTGAACATGTCTACACCAATCATTCACATTTTACTTCAACTGTCCACATGCCTGCTTGAATTTTTAGTTTCCTTCCCATTTCAGTTGCATCTGCCAAATTTCATGAGGTATGGTTTGGTCACGCGTACTATAATGGCACGAGGAATTTTGTACGACAACATCATAAGAGGATGAGAAGTGGGGGTGCATGTTGGCCAGCCACCACTGGCGTCGGGTCTTCCTGTTCTTTGCTGCTGCCGAAGTCCGGAGTGTCCAGTATTTCAACTCTGTGGTTCATCTTTTTCCATAGCTTTGTCGCCACATCAGATGGTCTAAATCTTCCACGTGCGCTTATCCTGCATTGCTGCTTCTCAGTCATGTGTGTCTCTACCTCTTCAATATAAAGGGAAAAAAGAGAGGTTAATTTGCTATTAAATGAATGCTAATATCTTCATTCAAGACAGTTTCACCTTTCATGTTGAAAATGATTCTCCTAACTTTTTTTCAACAAGCATTGCAATCAAGGTTAATTCTCAGCACCATGCTGCAAGTCTGCAGTCATGGATCAAAAGTAAGAGCCTATTTACTTTGCAATCTTTTAGTTTTCTAGGAGAATGAGCTTGACGTGGGGGGAAAGGAAACGGAAACAAAAACAGAGCCCGTTTGAAGACAATGTTTGTAATTTACCCTAGCAGGTACGAAGCTGAGAAAAGACGTGGTACGAAATCAACGATGGGTTGATATGATGGCCAAGAACATCTGGACAAATAACGATTTTGAGATTTTGAATAATCATAGATTAACTGTTTTTTCTGCTTTTGGAATTTCCGCTGGAAATCCTTTGCGTTCATTTTGGAAACTTCACTTTAGTGCTCTGTTTATTTTCCACACAGGTACAAGGGGAAGCATATCTTTCCCTCTTGTCCCATGCTTCGTTTTACTCCATGACACATTATACGAAGCATCTCTTTCTTGTTTGCAAAGGTTTGTGGTACGCAAAATTGAAGCCACCTTACAAATTTGTTGTTTAACTCCTTCCTAGAAAAGTACTTTTTTTCCCTACTTCAAATTGGAAATCAAGCTCTGCACTTATCAACAAAAACTCATAATTTCCATGCCTGTCCAAACATATCTGCATTTTTTTACCTGTTTCCCTAACAAATTCAAGCATGCTCGATAAGAAGGATCTGAATTCTATTTTACTTTCTCAACGTAATATAACAATTATATACGTGGTTATTTCACGCAGCCAAGATCTTTTGATAATAGAACTGTGTTCATTGTCGAAACATTTACATGTCATCAAGGGCAGTAAGAACGAAAAATTCGCTTGATCACTGCCATTTTGCCTAGAGGATTTCTGTATACAGCAGCAACTTGCCTTGTAGAAACTCTCACAACAGGATACCTACAAGTGAGAGTTACCTTCTTTTCCAATACATTGATCGATACAGATTCTGTCTCTGCCAAAAAAACGTTGTATAAAAAGAGGGGCAACAGTTAAGATGCTTACTGTGTTCATAGAGAAAAAGAAAACATTATCCAGTATCACACTATGGAACACGGAGTCCAACGGGAATGGCTTTCTTATAATATTTCTTTACGTGGATGATTTAATTTACTTGGGAAATGACCAGATGACAAAAGATTTCAAAAGGCAGATGACGAGTCGGTTTTAGATGACTGATCTTGGGCTTATGAGATATTTCCTAGGCATGCAGGTGAAGCAAGAACCTGAAAGAATTTTTATTTCTCGGGAAAAATATGCAGCTGATTTGTTAAAGAAATTTAACATGTCACAAAGCAAGCCTGTGAGTACTCCTTTTACAGTGAATGAGAAGCTCTCAAAGAATGGTAGTGAAAAGAAGATTGATGAAACGGTAAACAGAAAGCTTTTTGGCTCACTCGTTTTCTTAGGCACACAAGACCTGATATTGATAATGTTGTTAGCATAGTGTCAAGGTTTATGAGTAAACCAAGCAAGGTAATTTGCAGAAGTCAAGAGAATCCTGAGATATGTGTAAGGAACAAGAAGCTATGGTGTCGTATATGAAGTAGAAAATGTGTGCATCCCGATTGGTTACACTAACAGTGACTGGGAAGGTTCTGTTGATGACAGAAAAGGTACAGCTGGGTATGTATTTTGTTTGGGATCCAAGGTTATCTCTTGGTCATCAAAGAAACAACATGTTATGGGTTTATCATCAGCAAAGACATGACATCTTTCATTTACAAGTGCGGCAGTTGAAGCATTTTGGCTTAGAATTCTGGAGGATTTGCGTCAGAGGCAGTTTTTTTCAACAACCATGTTTTGTGAGAACATGTCAACCATTGCCTTGACTAAAAATCCAGTGTTCCATAATCGCAGAGTACAATATTGAACTTCGTCATTGCTATATCAGAGAGCTTATGAAAAAAACAGCAATTGAAATTCATTTTGTAGAAATGGCAGTTGTCCTCCCAAAACCAGTTGCTACAGAGAAGTTCTATTATTTCCGAGACAAACTGGGAGTTGTAGATTTTTCAAATAAAAGGGGAGTGTTAGAAATAATTAAGAAAAATCTAGATTCATTATTCATTAGAATTTCATGAATGCATGTAGTTCATGTATTTAGTAAGGGTTCTTGTACATGTGACATGAATATATATTTAATGAGCCTCTAAAGAGTTACTTAGAACCTCTATCTAAGGGGTGTTTTATTCTCTTGTGATAAGAAGCTTGTAGACACTTTCAGATTTATTAGGAAGACTTCTGGCCTTATGCTGCTGTTCATAAATTATCACTGGTAAAGAGCTAGATCAGTCTAACAGGAAGGGATTAAAGCATGTGTGTAGAAAGAAGAAATCCCAAAAGAAAATGGAAAGTAAACCCTAGAGTGAGAGGATGGAGGAGTGACATTAAAAAAATAGAGTTGCGAGATAATAGATCCCCAGACAAAAGAACTGGGACCTTGCATTAAGAGAGAGATAGAAGAAGCCCAAGAGGGGCTACCTGCAAGTTGACAAATTCTTGCACAAGAAATGATGTGGTACAAGAGAGACCACACATGAAGAGAGAGAAGAGAGCCCTTCCTAATGAAGGAGGTGGAAAATGGACAAGCCTGAGTCATGATAAAAGGAAGGTAGGATCTTGGTGAAGAGTAAGCACAAAAGCCAGTTGAAGAGCCAAATCTTGAAAGAAAGATGTTTGGCTAGAGAACTGTGGGGGCAGCCATAAAAGGAGAAAAATGACTAGGAATAGCAATGTTTAGACAAATACAGTTGCTGAAGAATGAGATTGAAGAGATGGCAATGAGATGCCATTAGCTAGCCATGATAAAAAGAGATGGCTCAAGATGGCGTTGTAAGAAGAAGGAAATGGTGGCAACGATGTAGTTGTCTAACAAGCTATAATGAGACAGTGGCTACAGCAAAGCAATGAGTGCTTTCCAGGGTAAATGGTAAAGAGCAGGAAAGTATGCAAGCATCTGCAATACATCTCTAAATTTCAAGAATTGTGAGATTTCCAAAATTAAGGGGGTTGTTGGAATTAATTTTAAAATCTACATCAAAAGAATCCTTAGTTATTCTTGGCGCATGTATGCTTGTATCATTGCAAAATGACATACAAATATGCAGGCTAGATACTTAGTTGAATAACATTCCAACAATCAGAGTCATCTAAAACATGGAACGTGGAAAGAAAATAAATGGAAGTGAATTTCAATTAATAATTTGTCCATCGTTGCATCAAATTTACAGACAGAGTCTGAAGGTCCAGCCCAGAAAGTAACAACCGCTGGATTAGGTATGTTAGGAAGAAGGATGTGTATTTCTCAACAATGACAGGGAAGTACACTTGTGCCATTTCAAAGGTTGATGTTTAAATAATGTTCTTCTTTTGTACCAGCTTTTCACATAACAGAACATACGATGAAACTCATGCATTGCCACAGCAAGAGGCCTAATTATTTGATACAAGGAAGCATTTACACGAAATTGATAAAAGGAAGTCAGTAAGCCCCAAGAAAAGAAGGGAAGAAGGATGAGGTTACTGTGGCAGCAAGCAAACAGGACCGCCTTTAAAGGAAATGAAAGGGCATTTTTGCTGTTCAAAGAGTATTATTATTAATTTTAGGACCACATCAATGACCGAACGTTAGCTCAGTCATCGCTGTAACTCCAAGAGAATTCCTTGGAGGTGCTTCCAAACCAAAATCATCTTTTAATTAGCAGTCTGGAGGAATCCTAAGAACTTGTTACTTTTCTTTAAAAGCTTAACACCTCAAAGGCCAAGTTTCCAGAAATCTTACCATTCATTCTTGACATTATGTCAGCTACTCTCCTTTGACATTCTGCACATCGAATATCTGCTGAAAGAACAACTACCTGAACCTGCTTGCAATCAGCACCCACAATAAACCATGAGAACTTGCATAATTCTTGGACTGTAGTTGAAAAAAGTAAAACATGTAAGCTCAACGTAAGAAAATGGAGAGAGAGGGGGGGAGTTCTAACAAGAGGCACAGTTAAGGATTCAACAGAGGCCAGGCTAGTTCCAGAATATAGCATGTTCTTTGACTTCTTCATTCCAATTCTTTGTATCTCCTTTTTAGGCCGTGAAGCAAGAGCCATATCTTTGTTCTGTGACTGAAATCAGCAAAGATACTCATATAGGAAAGTGAGGTAACAAGTTCAATCCCATCTTGAAATGGGCAAGGGAAAGAAAGATGGAGAACGAAAATGATCTGAAAAGGATCTAAGAACAGCTTCTGCTGTGCTGATAGAGCAAGCCCAACTTTTAAGATGCTTCAATTGTTGGAGAACAAGGAATCAAGATAGAATAGGTTACAGAGCCTAGTAAAAGTTAAAAGGGGTCTTTAGTGCTTGGGTGACAAAGATGTTTCATTCACTGAGGCAGGGCCACACAAAACACTGTTTTTGAATTTTTCTCCTCGCGAATTATTCTTCGTAGCTTTCTTATGAGACCAAACACTTGCATTAGTACTCTAATCTTTTATTAAGGTCAATCCAGATGTCGTGTCAATAAAGAGTTTGGCTATGGCCAAACTCTGCAGGCTGCAGCGAGCCAATAGAGCTGAGTTTTGAGACAAAGAGCGACCTTGTAGAAGGTTTGATGGGTCTCATTCTCGGCTTTGTCACAGCTCCGCGCTAATCAAGCCACTAAAGCTTGTGTTCTTTACCAAAATAATGTCAAACGTTAACATCTAAACAAACGAAAATTTTGCCCCCTTGATTTGATTGTTCGGCAACTTTGATGCTGAACAACTGGATTAACCAAAAAATCAAACAAGTGGCTCGTTGTTTTCTACGTATAAGCAAAGGTTTTTTATACTGCTGTTATTTTTTATAATGTTTTTATTTGAAAGTATATTAAAATAATATTTTTTTAATTTTTTTTAATTTTATTTTTAACATTAATATATTAAAAAAATTAACAATAAAATAATTAATTTTAAATAAAATAAAATAAAATAAAATTTTAAAAAACTACAGTTAAAACGCTACAAAATTAATTTGAATATGCATTCTTTTTTGCTAGTTTACTGGAACAGGGTGTTTAACCGCTAAAAACTCTTTAATAGATGATGCTGTTAGCTCATACAGAATATCGATAATGAAATTAATAAAGTGATCAAACCGATAATAATTATTATTAAGCTAAAGATTAGTTTGCGGTCGACCAAATAAGTTCTTATTTGGTTTTGGGGTTGAATTGATTTTGTGTTAAAATTTGATGTTTTTTTATTTTAAAATTAATTTTTTTAATGTACTTAAATTTTTTTGATATATTGATATAAAAAAAATTAAAATTAAAAAAAAATTATTTTAATATATTTTCAAACAAATACACTAAAAAAAACAATTTTTATCATACTCTCAAACAACTTTAAAAAAAAATTAATATTGCACTGCAAGGTTTTTTTTTAAATATATAAATTAAAATATATTGTCAGATTTATTTTTTCATAAAATATTTTTAAAAATCAAACCATTTAAAAATCAAACGATGTCAAAACATGCAGATACCAATATAGAAGTTTGAAAGGAATCTTCCTTCTCAAGGACAAGAATTGAGCCGTTTATATCAACCAATGGACCACTTTTGGATCTTTTCTGGCACAAGAACCCACAGCCATTACAGAGATATAAATATATAGGTTCTACATGGTTATCAAAGAATCACAACATGCATTATACCGCCATCACAACATGCATTATACCGCCACAGAGGCATTTGTCAGTTACGCTCCAAAGCCGGTTTTTGCTGCTGAAGCGTAAAATACAGGAATGCGGAACAAAAGTCCCAAAAGGCGGCACAGCTAATACCGCGCATAAAATGAAACTCGTCAATCTAAAACAGCTTGAGCAAGGAGAGAAGTAAGAAGGTAAAATTTTATTGCCAGAGATGATGTACAGATACAAATCACAAGCAGAAATCATGCTGCAACAGTATTTCGAGGGTACAAGTATATGCAGGGGTTAGAACTCTATAAGGTCATTCAAAATTGCTGCCTGATGTTTGTGGACCCCAGCGGCTACTGTTAGATACAAATACATAGCTCCGGTGAAGAAGCTTGGGATTGGATACCATCACTTCTCAGAAAATAGTTTTCAAAACCGATGGCAGTGGCCTGTAATCTATTGTGTTGCATCGAGTACATGCACCATGAGAATATTTACCTCTGAAAAGCGAAAGAACAAAAACTACATCTACTTGAGAGATGGACGAATAACCATTCCACGTCCCAACAAAAAGAAGCCTGTCTCAGGCAGATCTATAAGCAGGCTTGTTAGAGGCTGAACAACAGAAAAAGAAAGAACCCCCAATGTACAGCAGCTCTCTTCGCCCACTTTCGAGGTTGTCAACATCAAAAATCTATCATAGGCAAGGATTCTATCGGCTACTCATGTATACCTCTGCAAAAGATCAAAAAGTAACATCTGCTTGAGATATCCTAATAACAAGGAACCAATCATCTAGACATAACCAAGCTTGATAGAGGCTGCACAACAGCAGAGGTAAAGAGAGAATCCCCCATGTACTTGCAGTTCTCATGATCAACTTTCAGGGCAGTTGGAATCAAAAATCTTTCACCTGAATTGGATCCGATGACTTCTGATAACCTTCGACCCCCATAATTGTTGGGGTGCATCTTATGGCCAGAACTCCCACTACCACGTCTTCTCTTCTTTATTGACCTCCACCTCAACTGGGATAGCATATTATCCTTTGAAAGATCTGGAACTACCTTCAATTCTTTTCCCATATCACATCCAGAGTCTAAAGAATAATCAATACATCCAGGGTTGGCCTTTCCTGATTGCCTCGAATCAGGAATAGCAGCCTGGGCCAATTTGCTCTCATCAGATCTGAACTTTAATTGCTTTCTTTCCAAGCAGGATGATAAATGGGACAGAATGTCTGGTCGTCCCTCGATATGTATCCACTCATTTCCCACCCACTCTTGGGAAAGTCTTATGTCAGAGCAACAGAAAACTGATTCCTTCTTTTCTCCTAAAAAATGTTGGGTTACAAAATTGAAGTTAAAAAAAAAAATGATACGGGATTGAATAATGTTACAATTTAATTTCCAAGGAAAGAAAGTTCCCAAACCTGGGAAAAAGACATGGATTCTATCTTCAGATTCTTTTTGGACAACGACACCTTCCCACCAACCATCATTCCACCAAGCATCTACAGCAGTCCCCACATCAGCAATTGATGCTGCTTGATCTTTATTGATCTGGGGGGTGGGGCGGACAACAGTCCTTCCACCAATCCGGATAGCTAATTGGTCAGGAGCAGCAACCCTAGATGCCAAAACCCATTCCTACAACATAAAACAGCATGGTATGTTGGAGTGAACTTGTAAAAATATGGACTTAAAGGGACATAACTACATGCGAATTACTTCTTTATATCCCCTCCTGTTTTCCACAATGAAAAGCAAAAAAGTTTACAAACATAAGCAGGTTTAACAATACACACCTCTAATTTATTGGCTTCATCAGCTGCATCACTGATATCTTGATATCTCACCTTCACCTTATCTCTGTGCTTCTTAATTATCAAAGCTCGGAACCAACAACCTCTAATACCACTATCCTGAGAAAGCAATTCAACTTCAGAGCCAACATGTAGAATTTGAGGATTTTGCATAACCTCTGTTGTGGGCAAAAAGGCAGTATGCTCTTCTCCCCTTCGACTGCATATCTCATTTCCAGTTTTGCTGTCAATCCGACTGTTATGCAAGTTTTGCATGTTAAAACACCTAGCAGTAGTTGATTCTTGTCTGACAATGTAAACATCGTCATTGTCTTTTAATCTGCGAAGCCTCTTCTTAGGCCTCATCCTACTAGCATTATTGTCATGTCCTTCACCTCTGAAGCCATTGCCTGGATATTGGGAATTCGCCAGACACTTTGAAGGAAGGACACTCAAATACCCAAGAATTTCCTGTCTCCAGTAACCTTCAACTTGAGTAATGTCAAAGTGATTAACATCTTCATTGTCAAACAGCTTGTCACAAACAAAAGCATTGAACCTAGTACATGCAGCCTCATTTAAGAATCTCTTGAAATGCTGAGGACTCAAAACAGTGGCCACTCCATCTATGCATTCAATATTGAGATCTTGAAGACACAGAGAAAAGAAAATCTCTCTGTCATTAAAATTGTGAGGCAAGACAAAACCAACCTCATCAATTTTGTGAAACCATCGTACCATAACCATTTTGTTCCCTTTCAAGTCCTCATAGAGGTCTTCCAAGTAAGCAATGAGTCGTTTATCCTCCTCAGCCAAGACATAAACAAAGTCATGAACCTGAAATGTTTTCAAGTATAGCACATAAAGAAGTCAGATACAATCGGCGGGGGGTGGAGCTAGGGTCCACAGAAAGGGAAAAAAACACAAACACACTCACAGAAATTTTGACACCATTCCGGTAAAAAGACTCATAATGCTTTCTTTTCTTCCTGCAAACCCATGGAGAACCTAACCACAAAAATTCTGAAGAATAATGCCCCACCTTTTGCGACTGAATATCCTAAAAAAAATGAAAACAAATAAGAATCAAAAAGACAATGCCTGCATACTAAATATCCCAATTTAAAGCATCACTGAATCAATAACACCACTCTTACCTTAAAGATTTCCATATCCAACTGAGAAGCATCACTGTTATCCAAGGAGCCTGCTTGAGAGATTGGTGCTTGTAGAAGGGAACCTGAAATTCCATAGCAAACTCAAAATTCAATAGATGGCCATCACTGAGGAAAGAGACAAAGGAAAGACAGAATAAGTAGCTAATGCAAAGAGGAGTGTACATAACCAAACCGGGAGCATTTAATGGTTTATCATCAGATAAAATCCATGGTAAAAATGCAACTAAACAAACAAGAGGCCTTGGCATTTTTACAGGAGGGCATAATTTCAATATGGCAGCACAAAAGGGTATCTTGATCAGGAGAAGGGTATAGAGCTAAAAGAAACTGATTATGAATTAATGGGCTGCTGGCCTGTAGAAAGGATATTTAGAGCACCTATAGAAAAATTTGTTCTAATAAAGAGAGCAAGGATTTGAATATTTTATTTCCCTTCAGATCCAAAAACAAAGATAAATTATGAATTTGTTATTTGGACTCGGAAAGAAAAATTTACATTTCTAGATATGCTTGAACAAAAAGAAGTGTTTTCCGTTATCACAAGAACACAATTCTTTCCTCGAGAAATAAAATCCAGGAAAAAAGAAGAAATGTCACGAGATGCCAAAAAGAATTCACCCATCCTCTAGATAGGCACAGCACGCGAGGAATCCAAGGAAAGAAAATGGATAAGCGCATCTTCGAGAAGAAAAAGAACATGGACATGACATCATTGACAACAGCCCTAATTAGGGCATCTACAGGCATGTACTCGCCACGACAGATTGGAAACAGATACTTAAAGATGCAAACTTTTCAATTTGATATAATCGGTCATCTTTAGGCAAATTCTAAGAATAAAGATTTTCCATGTATTTCAATATAAATTATAAATTAAAGAAAAACATCCAAGTATATTTCCTATTCAGATCAGGAGAGGTAGCAGATAGAATTCTACGGCGAAATAAGAAATCGCAAAACTAGGCGACGGTGGAGACATTTTCAAAAAAATAATTCAAAGGCCTCAAAAAACCGGTGCAGCAAGGGAACCAGCAATAAACAGAAAAACCAGGCTAGTATTTTAACGAATTAAGAACAACACCACACAGCTCCGCGAAGATTTACATCCCCCGATGCGAATATCGGAAGAGTTTAAATTTTGGACTGAATTACAAAATCCACGATCGTATTTCCAACTAAGCCAAGAAAAAAAAAATGGGATCCAACATAATACCGCAAAGAACACAAACCCTTGAAAAGAAATCCCAAAAGCTTCAAGATTTTCAGAATTTAGAGGGAAATTAATAATAATAGAAAAGTTTCAATTAGGTTTTTGCTTATGTACCTGAAACAATTGAATCAAGCCAGTCAATAACCTCTCTTCTTGACTTCAGCTTCAGAGAGAGTGCCATAGGAAACAAATTCGGCCGGTTCCTAATTTCAAAATAATAAGACATGTGCCGTGAGCTCTTCTCTTTCCCTGTAATTGCCAGGTCTTTTCCACCGTCGTTTCTCTTCAGATAATACTGCACCTCTCTCCTACCTCTGTTGCTGGAAATGTACACCTCCTCCCAGCTCACGTACCCCAGCGACGTCGCCTTCTCCGGCGGCGACCGAGTCCCCGACCTCTCCATCAATTGCTATTAAAAAACGAAAAACTAAAAAAGAAAACGAAAAAGATAAGTATAGAGGAAGGGAAGGATTAGGGTTTCTCTCTCTAGCCTCTCCCTTTTATCATTTCATCTGTTTGTATCTTATCTCTGCCTGTTTATTTGAACGGGGATTTAAAAACGGAGGGGTTGCTAGGGTTTCGTGATGTGGGGATTTTAAGGAGAGATGGGCGGTTACGATTGCGTCCACGAGGCTGCCACGAAGGAGAGGAGTTTGGAACTGCTTGGATTGCTATGGTGGGGAAACGCGTTTCCGTAAATACCCTTATTAATGTTCTGGAATTACCGTTTTGTATTTTTGGTTACACGACACGTATCCTGTACGGGATTCAGGCAACGGACAAGGAACAAGTTGAAAGAGAACGAGATCAGGAAGTGGTGCCCGCAATTGCCGGGTTTTCAAATGGGAGACTCGCTCAGTCTATTTGCCAGTTGTCAGAAGAAATTAATTGTTTTGAAACTAATACCACTGCAAAAATAATTAAATTAATTACTAGATTCAAAAAATTATGAAAACAGTTTTATTTTTCAAAAAATGGTGTTATTTCGGATTTGGGTTTGGAAAATATGTTAGAAGCTTTAATTCCACCTGTGGCTGTCCATTGGCCATGTAAATAATAGATCCATGTTATTTTGAATAGTAAGTTTGTTTTTCCCTCCTGTGATGGGAGAAGAGAGAAGGAGATTGCTACAAATACCATATTCGTCAAGATTTATAATTCAAATAACCAGACATTGCTTACATGTAAATAGCATTTAGATTTCCTAAACTTGATCCTGGATTGGATGCTGTTGATTGAGCTGAAGCGCGTATGTCATGTAAATAGATGAGTAGTCATGGATTTTTCGTGAATTGATTTTGAGTTTTTAAAGGAGTGATTTTGATGATTAAAGTTTTGAGTTCTCATTTTAGGATATATTACGTAAGTGTATGTTTTGAATTGACTTTTTAACTATATGTCCGCGTATGCTGAAAATATTTTACTTCTAGAAAAATATTAAATTTATATTTTTTAATTATTTAATGTTAAAAGTAAAAAGATTTTAATATATTTTTAATTAAAAAATATTTCTTTTTAAATACCATGACCCCACATTAACCACCATACATTAAAGTCATTCCAGAGAAGGGAGTGGGAATTTATAAACAAGTAAAGCCTATTTTATCGATTCGTTGTTAATCATAGCTCGACTAGCCCATACTGATTTTTTTTTGTTTGTTTTTTGTGAATTTGTCTAGGTTAAACAATTTATTTTATTTCAATTGAAATAAATAAATAAGCAATAATAACATTTAGAACAAATTAAAAAGAAGAGCCAACAACACCCAGAGGAAAAACTATTTTTTCAATAGAACATAATTGATAAGATAAAGTTAAATAAAAAAATAATTTTAAAAAATTAAATAAAATTAATTTAAATTAGTATAATAAACTTGTAATTTTTATAATTATAACTGAATTAACTTGGATTATCTTAAAAACACTTATGGACTAGGTCATTGGATTAAGGTAGCACGAGAACAAAAAAACAAAGAAAATCACAAATTTAATATTTTTATATAAATATCAATATGTGTTCATTTTTTAAACTCGCTATACACATTGTTAAATATTTAAAAAAATAATAAAACTCAATTTTTTATCAATTAGGTATTAAATGATAAAATAAAAAATTAACTATATAAAATTATTAAAAAATAAAAAATAATAATTAAAGTTGTAGTATGAAATAAATTTTATTTTTTATTTAATCATGAAATTAAAAAGAAAAAATAATTTAACAAGATGGCCTGCAAGATCAAAATAGTAAGAATCAAAGTTTTGATTGGATAGTGATATTAAAAAGAAAAATTAATTTAATAAAATGTCTAAAAAATAAGAATAAAAAAAATCAAATTGGAAAAAAAATCACAAACTAGGATTAAACCATGAAATTGAAAAAAAAACCAAAGTTTTTGCAAAGAAGAAAAATAAAAATAAAAAACCAAATAAATAAGGGTTGGAGTAGAAATCTCCATGGATCAAAAGACAACTCTAATTTTTTCCATGGAATAGATGAATTTAAAGAGGAAAATATAAAAAGGGAAGAAAACAAATGTCACCAATAGCCACATATATGACCATCAAATAATAGAACATGGTGACTCTTTCAATAATACAATATAAGTATTTTAGTTCGTCGAGAGTGTCACACACACGGCTCAAAGGTGTTGGGGCCAACCACATTTGTTTTTAGGTATTATTTTCTATAACCATGTAATACCTAATTTTTCTTGAGCTGATTTGGTAACTGTGTGTGAAAAAATTAAAAAAGCCCTTTGCAGTCTTCTTCTTCTTCTTCTTCTTCTTTTTGCTCCAAGTACATTTCGATGGTTTACTGTGCTTTCTTCATTTTTTTACCATGTAATAGATTACCTCTCGGTTTACATCACGATAATGAAAAACTACTATAAAAATACAAAAAAAAAAGACTCTTGAATGCTAGTTATTTTAAAAATTATTTTAATTATTTCCTTATTCTTTTAAAGTGAAAAAAAATATTCATCATCAATTAATTATCAATGTATCATTTAAAAAACCCTCAAAACTCTCAATAAACAGTTCAATATTTTCATGTTCGTGGAGCAAATATAACTTTACACTATTATATAAACAGTGAAAATAAATTTATTTCTGCAGTGTTTTTCCAAGGTCGTTAGGTTCTGTTAACAAGGATAGCAGTGCAATTACTTAATATTTTTTTCATGATCAAATTATACTCACGTGCAATATCCTTAAAATTTTCAAAAATTATAAATAAATACTTCAAGGATTCATACATGGAAACATACGCGTGTACCGGTTATGTAAAGATAAAAGATAATATTTGATACTGTGATGGTAATTGTTTTTCTTGAATATTTTTTCATTTAAAAATATATGAAAATAATTTTTATTTTATTTTATTTTTAATATCCATACATTAAAATAATCTTTAAAAATTATGAAATACAGTCTCTACAGTAAAAACAAACAACTTCCCAGCCAGATACAACGAGAGGGGCAGCCCGTGCAAAATTTTGTATGTTTAAAAATAAAAATACATGAATTTCTCCATTAATTTTTATTATTACTATTATCTACGAAGTGCTTGCTTACTTTGACAGATATTTATAGCATTGCCATTAAACACGGGTATCCATTGTCCAAAACAAAACAATGTTGCCAATATATAGTTGCATCACGGATACATGAACGTGTGGTTAGAAGTCGCTCAGCTGTAATTAGTTTACTGGGTTGTGACATGCCCCGCTGGGATAAAAAAAAAATATGGAGTTACAAAAATATTCATTGTAATTAATTACTTTGATATTATTATTAAATTTGATTTAATTTATTAATTTTATTTTTTTTACCCTGATTTATTTTCTAATTTAAATATAAAATTAAACCATACAGAAATTGATATAACGTGACTAAACTTATTTAATGATAAAAAATAACAATTACTTAATAACATAAAAAAAAAAATCAAGGTGTTTTTTCTTTTAATATTGAAACTTTCACATGATTAATTTGGCTTCACGGCTTAACACACTAAATTTATAATCAATGGACTTCACAGAATTTAAGATATTTTTTTTAAAAGAATTATATTTTAATTAATTGAATGATAACAAAAATAATTATTTATAGATATTTATTAGAAATTGTGAAAATTTTATAAAAAAATTAAAATAATTTATGTTTATAAATTTAATATCCAGTAAATTTTAAATGATAAAATAAAAATATAAAAAAAGAGATTAAGGGAAGTGCAAAAAAAAAAGAATGCAAGAAAGAAAAGGAAAGTAACACGTGGAGATGAGTTGATAATCCACTTTTTTTTTAAAAAAAATGTATCAGGCAATTTGCAAATCCAAAGTAGAAATGGTGTCCTTAAGTTTAGGAGGAAATGTTTAATTATAGTGCAATAAATTAAAAATATTATTTTGATAGTTTTTTATATTGTAGTAATGTTTTTTTAAATATTTTCTACTTAAAAAAATATTAAAATGTATTTATTTTTTAATATTTTTAACACTAATATATTAAAATAATTTAAAAATATAAAAAAATCAAATATTTTAAAATACATGACGTGCCGTGTAAACAAACATGGCCATACTTTTGATTCCTTCAAATGAGATTTATGTGTAACCGGCGGCGGGAACGTCAATTGAAAAAATAATCGCTGGAGTTTGAGAACCACTTTCTACTTTTGTCGTTGAAGAGGGTAACAGTAATTCTCTTTTGAACTTCCTCGCACCGACAATTGATTCAAATCCCCCATGAACATCCCCTCTAACGAATAAAAAAAAATAGGCAGATCAAACCACGTACATTAACAAGTGAGGTCTCGGTGAGCTAGAAGAAACATAGAAATAACGATTGCAGAAAAATATTTTATTTAAAAGAACTGTAATGATATTTTTATACACACCTTGTTAGGAGATCCAAACATTCAAACACACACAAATTTACGTAGTTCGGCAACTTGCCTACTCCACGGAGCTACTGGTTTGTATT
>SRLM01000282.1:0-119022 GCA_015708895.1 Populus ilicifolia | reverse complement strand
AACCCCAATAGCACTCGCTACACAACTCAACCCTTTAATAGTCATTGACCAAACTCGAGAGGAACATTATACAGCCTAACCCATACCGGAACTTTGACCAAATCACCTTTCAAAAATTGCATGTTCGGTTGCCAACGTTTAAGCACCAAAGGTCTGCTTGCCATATGCCGTGGGGCTTTTTCCAGCACCTGTCTCTTATACACATCTTGATGTGTATAAGAGACAGGGTTTTATCAGCGTGCATATAGAAATGCTAAAAGGACATATGACAGGCAAGATATCCTTGGAGTTTCTGCATCTGAAGACTGGTTGTCTTCTCAAGCTTCTTTGTCACCTGCACGAAGGCATTCCATTAGACATTATAAACCTGGTGCTAAATATATGAACGGTCATCCAAGCTCTGGTCCTTTNAGTCATAGTAGGGGGAGCAAAATGCAGATTACGAACTAGAGAAATACCAAGGTTCTTGCTACCCTCATTGTTATCAACATCAGAACCGTTCAAAGCATTTAAAAAATTCAATTTGGGGCTAAGGTTTAGCTGGTCTTGTTGCTGAGACCCTACCTTCAGCTCATCAACTTTAGAACCCAGCACATGATTCATTTCTGAAACAACATTAGAAGCTTGGGAATTAGAGTGTTTCTTCTCTATGCTAGCTTCAGAATCAGCTTGATTAACACTAGTAAACTGAGAAATCCTCATCCCATGGCTGTTCAACATATCTTGTAGCTCTAATCTTAATATATGCCCAGACTTGACTTCATTGTGTTGTTCATTGTTAGAGGTAACCATTGAAACAGAATCCACAGCAGAACATAAGGACATTATGGCAGCATACGAATACTAGAGATTCCAAATTCTAAGAACAGAAACTGAGACTAAGAAGAAACTAAGCTCAGAAACAACAACAACATAATCTCAGAAAGAACAAGATTCAGATTTGTTCATAAAGGAAGAAGAATTACAGAATTACGAGGCCAGTATCTTCGAGATTATTGCTTGGAATGATGATCCGTGTGGGCAAGCTGTAGATTATGTTTTGACGAACAACATACTAGAAAATGGTGATGATCCAATGGTGAACGAAGAAGATCAAGCTTAAACAAAAACCCAATTCACTCTGCTGCAACTAAAAATGCAGAATAGTAGAAATATTACGAGATCAATATCTCCCACCTCGTTGATTAGAATGAAGATCCATTCGGTCAATGTTTCGAGAAGGTTGGCGTGAACAACATAGTAAGAAATGAGGACGATCCAACGGTGGACTGAGTAGATCTAGCTCCAGCAGTTTGGTCTCTAATCTCTCTCTCTCTCCAGATATCTCTCTCCAGATGTTAACAACAAATTATAAATATCAATAATACAACAACAACAACAATTGTGTTGCTAGTGATACACTAATGAAGAAATTGAATCTGAGTTGTATTAAGCATCCTAGGCCTTATAGATTGCAATGGTTGAATGAATGTGATAGAAGAAACCTACGAGATCAATATCTCCCACCTCGTTGATTAGAATGAAGATCCATTCGGTCAATGTTTCGAGAAGGTTGGCGTGAACAACATAGTAAGAAATGAGGACGATCCAACGGTGGACGGATTAGATCTAGCTCCAGCTGTTTGGTCTCTAATCTCTCTCTCTCTCCAGATATCTCTAATCTCTCTCTCTCTCTCCAGATATCTCTCTCCAGATTTGTTGTTTTTACCCTTCCCTCTCAAAGATGAAGTTATCTGTTTCAATGCTTCAATTATTTACGGAGACAATAACGCTGCCTTACGTGAGGCATTATGGTCTGATATAGTGAGGGGTAGTGATGGATGGGAGTCCACCCATGGATTCTTATGGGTGATTTTAATGCTATCCGCTACCAATCAGACAGGTTAGGAGTGTCTACTTCGTGGGCTGGTCATATGAAGAGATTGGAAACATGTATTCAAGAAGCGAAAGTTGATGATCTTCGATATTCAGGCCTGCATTATACTTGGTCGAATCAATGTCCTGAGAATCTGATTATGCGGAAATTAGATAAGGTGCTTGTCAATGAGAAATCGAATCTGAAGTTTCCATCTTCAAAAGCGAGATTTTTGCCATCGGGTATGTCAGACCATTCAGATTCTTCGATATGTGGATGGACCATGACGAGTTCATGCCCTTGGTAAGGAAAGTATGGGAACAAAATTCGGGGGGCTGTCCAATGTATCAGCTGTGTTGCAAGCTAAGAAAACTAAAAGGGGAATTGAAACTTTTCAATTTGACTCAGTTCTCCAACATTTCAGATAGAGTCAAAGATGCAAAAGATGAAATGGATAAGGCTCAACAGGCTTTACTTACAGCGCATGGGAATCCAACTTTGTGCATGCGAGAAAGGGATGGTGTACGTAACTATGCTTCTATCGTCAGGGCTAAAGAGAGTTTTTTCAAACAAAAGGCAAGGATACAGTGGCTTAGCTTGGGGGATCAGAATACTTGCTACTTTCACAAATCAGTAAATGGAAGACAACATAGGAATAAGCTTCTTTCACTTACAAGGGAGGATGGAGAGGTTGTCGAAGGACATGAGGCAGTTAAATCAGAAGTAATTGTGTACTTCCAACGTGTGTTAAGAGTGGATCAGATGCCTAGGGTTCTGAATGAGGAAGAGATGGAATCGGCAATTAACTTGAAACTGTCTTCGACGCAACAACATGTATTAGCACGAGATGTAACAAGGGAGGAGATTAAGCATGCTATGTTTAGTTTGAAGAACAACAAAGCCCCTGGTCCGGATGGATTTAACGCAGGTTTTTTCAAAAGAATGTGGCATATAGTTGGGGAGGATGTAATCAATGCTGTTAGCTCCTTCTTTCAGACTCGGAGAATGCTTAAAGAAATGTGTTAAGAGTGGAACAGATGCCTAGTGTAACAACCCGGCTTTTCAAGCCCCAAAACAACAGAATTTTTTATTTCTTTGACACACATCGTGTCGGTAAATTGCGAACCTATTTTCCTCACATCATCAAAATGCAATCCATCCATACATCAACTACATTCAACATTTCATTTTAAAGGGAAATTTACATAAACACATAATATTATTTTTGCATGCTTAGAAGTTCATATTATAATATTACATCCATAGACGTGAGTTTGCATTCCAATCCTACTAATAGTCACCATGAATTTAAACAAAAGGGTTCAATAAAAGTTATACGTTTAACACATTGATCCATACAAAATACATCGTGAGTTAGGATGCAACTATATGATTCCTTGAAAAAGTAGGTTCCCGTGTATCGGGTTTCCTAGGCATCTCGTTGATGTGATGTCCCTGTTGCAATGCAAAATATTTAAGAGAATGCAATTGCTTATTAGTAATAATGATAATTAAATGATCTAGCAGGAAAAATAAAACATTAACGTTATTCCATGGTTTTTTTTTTGGTAAGTTGATGTATATATTAAAGGAAAACAATGCAAAGATTATAAGGGGCATACCCCAGATTTACAATGAGAGTAGAAACATAAAACAACAGATGGCTACATGCTAGCCATCGAACTGAAAACTCAAGACCTAACTTGATTCGCTAGGAAAACCAATACAACCAGCTAAATATCAAATGAAGAATCTATGTTATTAACCCTCCAAGCTCGTTGGATCCTTTTATTTTCATCTGTTGGTAGAACGTTCCTCATCAAATCAAGCTTATCACGGATGATACATTTGATTTGATGAAAGACCAAATTCTGAGTTCTAGATATTCCAGCAAAGGTCCTTGCATTCCTTTCTTGCCAGATATGATACACTGTAGCTGCAAAACTGAGTTTACGAGAAAAATTGACGAAACTTTTGCCATGCCAAGTGACAGTGGCCCATCGAATCCATTCATCCCATCCTTTTGTCATTCTTGGAATGTTGCATCTGTCACAAACATCCCACCAGATCGCTTTAGTATAGGAGCATTCAAAGAACAAATGGTTGTGATCTTCGTTGTTATGGAGACAGAGTGAGCATCTATTGGGACCATGTATACCAAATCGATGAAGTCTATCTTGGGTTGTGAGTTTCTGTTGGACAGCCATCCATAGAAGAAACGAATGTCTTGGAACAGCATTCTTGAACCACACAATGTCATGCCATTCGACTATCGTATGATGAAATAAGTTCATATATTCACATTCAAGTGTTCCACATTTTACACCATCATACCATAAAATTGTTACTAGCATTTAAGTCATTTTTGCCTAGGAGGCTTACTGTAGAAATTGGCAACGAGAATTGATTCCCTACAATCAAAATCTCGCTGTAAAACACCCAATTTGGCAGCGATTTCTAATTCGCTGCAGCTGACTCAATTTCTATACCGAATACTTATTCGCAGCAGCCGTCACATTTTTGGCAGTGACTCGAAATTTTATGCAGAACACGCAATTCTATAGCGAATGCTGATTCGCTGCAGAAGACTCGGTTTCGGCAGCGAATGCTAATTCGCTGCGGCCGACACATTTTTGGCAGTAAATCGAAATTCGCTATCAAACACCCAATTCGGTAGCGAATGCTTATTCGTTGCAGCCGACACATTTTTGGCAGTAAATCGAAATCTCGCTGCAAAATACCCAATTCGGCAACGAATTCTAACTCGCTGTAGAAGACAATTTCGGCAGCGAATACTAATTCGCTGCAGCCGATACAGTTTCAGCAACGATTTGAAATTTCGCTGCAGAAGACACACATTGAAAACCATCAATTACAGCATATATCTTTCAATCATTCCAGCAGAATACACACATTGAAACTATCCATTCCAGCACATAATCCTTCAGTCAATCCCAGCAAAACACACACATTGCATGCCGGCCAACCCCATAGTTAAAATCGGCCCCCTACTATGATTTGTTATTTCTATTTTATTTATTTTTTCTTTACTAGATGTTCTGAAATTGGCCTCATTTCATTTCTGTTTTCTTTGTCCTCTTAGTAAATTTCTGTTTTCTTCATAGCTTGCTTAGGTCATAGTTTAATTTTCTTAGGGTTTTTCTTCTTCATTTCCGATTCTAAATCTTAAGGAGAAGAGGAAGGAAGTTTCATGACCCATACCTTACGAATCTAGCTAGATTTGAGGAAGGTTTGACAGTGTTCTTCCTCCTCTCCTCTCTCTCTAGGTGGCTGTCCAATCTTCTCTCAAGGTCTTCTCTCTCTCCCTCACACGTTCACAAGACTTAGGTTTCTATTGAGGAGGAGAAAGGGAGAGTAACAAGCAGCTGGACATACAGCTGCAGCAACTTTGATAAAAACTAGGGTTACCTTCTCTCTCCTCCTTATATTTATACTCCCCACTAAATGAGGTGAGTGTTTGGGGGTGGGTTTAGATGTGTTCTTATCCTTGTTTTGATCTATCTAAAACCAGTTTTACCCCTCCCTCTCAGCTCCTTAAGAAAATTATTATTATTTTATTTTTTAAGATGAAAACTGCATCGTTGCCGATGCAGAAATCAGCAGCGGAAACTGCTTCGCTGTAGATGCAGAAATCGGCAGCGGAAACTGTGTCACTGCCGATTTCTCGATCGGCAGCGAAAATTGCATCGCTGCAGATGCAAAAATTGGTAGCAGAAACTGTGTCACTGCTGATTTCTCGATCGGCAGCGAAAACTGCATCGCTGCAGATGGAGAAATCGGCAGCAGAAACTGTGTCACTGCCCATCAAGAAATTGGCAGCGAAAACTGCTTTACTACAGATGCAGAAATCAGTAGCGGAAATTGTGTCGCTGCCGATCGAGAAATCGGCAGTGAAAACTACATCGCCACAGATGCAGAAATCAGCAGCAGAAACCGATTGAGAAATCGGTAACGAAAACTGCATCGCTGCCGATCGAGAAATCGGCAGCAAAAACTGCTTCATCAATTCTGTCTATATATATATATATATTTTTCTTTTGGGTGTTTACATCTCCCCCCCTTAATAGGAATTTCATCCTTGAAATTTAAGAGGTTTCATACTGAATACCTGATAATTCAAATAAATTAGGGTACTTTTTTCTCTTCTCAGCCTCCCTCTCCCAAGTTTCCTCTTCTACTTGAGCATTTCGCCATAAAATTCTGACGATGGGGATCTTTTTACTCCGTAGCTCCTTCACTTCCTAATCAAGTATCCTTATGGGCCTCAATTCTAGTGTTAAGTCTTCCTTGACTTCTACTGGAACCTGGGGTAGGATTCGGGTGGGGTCCACATCAGCCTTTCTTAACAATGAGACATGGAACACATCATGGACCTTGGCTAACTGTGGGGGCAAGTCCACTTTGTAGGCTACTGGTCCTACTCGCTGTAAGATTTTGAAGGGTCCAATGAAGAGGGGAGTTAGTTTCCCTTTCAATCCAAACCGTAACATGTTCTTCCATGGGGCTACCTTCAGGAATACCTAGTCCCCTGTACTGAACTCGAGAGGTCTTCTCCTCACATCAGCATACTTCTTCTGTCTATCCTGTGTGGCTTTGATGCGATCCCTAATAGTTCTCACTTTCTCCGTGGTGACTTGGACCAATTGTGCGCCATATAACTTCCGGTCCCCGATTTCCTCCCAACATAAAGGAGTTCTGCACCTCCTACCATACAAGGCTTCATATGGGGCCATCCCTATTGTGGCTTGGTGACTATTGTTATACGTGAACTCCACTAATGCCATGTGTTCCTCCTAGTTTCCTTCAAATTCCAAAACACAGGCCCGTAATAGGTCTTCCAAGACTTGGATGATTCTTTCTGACTGGCCATTCGTTTGAGGGTGACACGTAGTGCTCATGTCCAATCTTGTTCCTAAGGCATGCTGTATGCTTGGCCAAAGTCGAGAGGTGAACCTGGGATCTCGATCCGATACAATGGACACTGGAATCCCATGAAGCTGTACCACCTCATTTATATAAATCTTGGCAAGCTTGTCCACTGCGTCGGTCATCTTTATAGGCAAGAATAGTGCGGATTTCGTCAACCGATCTATGATAACCCATATTGCGTCATTTCCTTTCCTCCCTTTGGGAAATCCTGACACGAAATCCACAATAATGACACCCTTGACTCAAATACTGGCAGTTCCTCCACCTATGACCTTCTCCTTTGCACACAAAGCATCGCCCAGGGGAAACTAAGCAGTCCCCAGGGTGTTTTTGCCCACATTTCATACAAAAAGGATAGTCAATACCCTTACGATCACCAGTCCCAGTTGAAGAGTTTTCCCTCGAGTGCGACTGTCCAACCATCTCTCTCCCACTTGACTGTTGGTGGGGCGGTAACATCAAACTCCTCTTCCTTTTGTACTGCTCAAACACTCCACTTTTTCCTTTTTTCGGGAAAGGTGGTCTGCTGCTGAAAAAGTCCCCATCTCTCTTTTTGCCTATGCCCTGATATCCCCCCTGGCCTTCTCCAATACAAGCCTCCAAAGCTTGGGCAGCCTCAATCAACTCTCTCACTGATTTAAATAGTAAGGCGATCAATCCTTGTCTTAAGTCCTGTCGCAAACCATTTCTCAACTTCTCAATCATATGTTCTTCTGTTGGCACATAGTGTGGGGCAAACAATGAGAGATCATGAAACTTCCTTTCGTACTCCAATACCGACATATCACCCTGTCTTAATGCCAAGAACTCTTGTTCTTTCACCTTACGATGGTACCTGGAATAAAACTGATTCTCAAACTTTGTCTTGAAATCACTCCAAGTTAGTGTCTCGGTTGCACGCCTCAGCTGAACTGTTTCCCACCATGTCATGGCCCTATTAGACAATAACTGGGTTGCTTCGTTTACCCTCAACCCCTCGGGTATGCTTATTTGAACCATGGTCTTTTCTACCTTCCTAATCCATCTTCCAGCTATCTCTGCATCTTGTTCCCCCATATACGGTTCACAGCCCATTTCCCTCATACTCTTGACTAGTCGCACCAATGGCACCATGTTATCTGTAGTCATGCTTATCATAGGGGCTGCATGTGGAATCTGCGTGGTGGGAGTTGCTTGTGTCGCTGAACCCGTCATATCCTCGATCACTACTTTAACTATTTGTACAGGGAGTCCCGGGTCTACATATTATGGGGGCACACCAGTTGGAATAGTCGATGGTTGTGCTTCTGATCTTTCTTGTTGTGCTGCTGCAACTGGGGGTACTCCCTCTGTTTTGTTAGACCTCCCGCCATCCCCCGCTACCGCAGCTTCCCCCAGCAAGGTTTCAGGTGGTACTATCGGAGCATGAGATGTCGTATCATCCAAGGGATCTTCGTCTTGCCAACCTTGGGCACCTTGGTTCCCGCCCCTCCTATCTAAGGAGGGCGGCTCAGTACGTGTCCCTTGTCGGGTGCGTACCATCCTGAAATTCACCACACCAACACAATTATCAGCAATCCCCAGGATCTAAACCAGGGGCTCTGATACCAACTGTAACAGCCTGGCTTTTCAAGCCCCAAAACAATAGAATTTTTTTTTTCTTTGACACACATCGTGTCGGTAAATTGCAAACCTATTTTCCTCACATCATAAAAATGCAATCCATACATCAACTACATTCAACATTTCATTTTAAAGGGAAATTTACATAAACACATAATATTATTTTTGCATGCTTAGAAGTTCATATTATAATATTACATCCATAGACGTGAGTTTGCATTCCTATCCTACTAATAGTCACCACGAATTTAAACAAAAGGGTTCAATAAAAGTTATACGTTTAACACATTGATCCATACAAAATACATCGTGAGTTAGGATGCAACTACATGATTCCTTGCAAAAGTAGGTTCTCATGTATTGGGTTTCCTAGGCATCTCGTTGATGTGATGTCCCTGTTGCAATGCAAAATATTTAAACGAATGCAATTGCTTATTAGTAATAATGATAATTAAATTGATTATCCCGATCATCCATTCAGATGTCATTAGCCGAGGCTAATCATTCCTTTATCCTGGCCATCCATTCGGATGCCATTAGTCGAGGCTAATCATTTCTTTGTCCCGGTCATCCATTCGAATGCCATTAGCCAAGACTAATCATTTTTTTGACAACATTTAACATTTGACAATCTGTTATCTATTCTAACCCAATATTTTTTTTTTGGTAAGTTGATGTATATATTAAAGGAAAACAATACAAAGATTATAAGGGGCATACCCCAGATTTACAATGAGAGTAGAAACATAAAACAACAGATGGCTACATGCTAGCCACCGAACTGAAAACTCAAGACCTAACTTGATTCGCTAGGAAAACTAATACACCAGCTAAATATCAAATGAAGAATCTATGTTATTAACCCTTCAAGCTCGTTGGATCCTTTTATTTTCATCTGTTGGTAGAACGTTCCTCATCAAATCAAGCTTATCACGGATGATACATTCGATTTGATGAAAGACCAAATTCTGAGTTCTAGATATTCCAGCAAAGGTCCTTGCATTCCTTTCTTGCCAGATATGATACACTGTAGCTGCAAAAGTAAGTTTACGAGAAAAATTGACGAAACTTTTGCCATGCCAAGTGACAGTGGCCCATCGAATCCATTCATCCCATCCTTTTGTCATTCTTGGAATGTTGCATCTGTCACAAACATCCCACCAGATCGCTTTAGAATAGGAGCATTCAAAGAACAAGTGGTTGTGATCTTTGTTGTTGTGGAGACAGAGTGAGCATCATGTTCTAACCCAATATGGTAACATTCATGTTCAAGTATCACATTATTTAACGTATGAAAAAGAAAAGTGGAAGTCACCTACCTGCTCCACCTGTGGTTTGTTCTTGTCTTGATGATGGTCCGATCCCGACCGCACCACCTAAGACAACAATGGTCACAATTCAGTACATTTGTATTTTTGAATCACATTTATCACCACACTTATTTCAAAAGTTCATATATTCACATTCAAGTGTTCCACATTTTACACCATCATACCATGAAATTCTTACTAGATTTAAGTCATTTTTGCCTAGGAGGCTTACTGTAGAAACCGGTAACGAGATCTGGTTCCCTGCTGGCTGCCAAATTCGGCAGCAAGTGGTTCGCTACAAGCTGCTAGTTCGGCAGCGACAACTGTTTCGCTGCCAGCAGCCAGTTTGGCAGCAAAAACTGTTTCGCTGTTGGCGTCACTGTTCCGGCAACAGATGCTAAATCGGCAGTAAAAACCGTCGAGAAATCGACAGCGAAAACTGCTTCATCAGTTCTGTCTATATATATATATATATATATATTTTCTTTCTTTTGGGTGTTTACACCTAGGGTTCTAAATGAGGAAGAGATGGAATCGACAATTAACTTGAAACTGTCTTCGACCCAACAGCATGTATTAGCACAAAATGTAACAAAGGAGGAGATTAAGCATGCTATGTTTAGTTTGAAGGACAATAAAGCCCTTGGTTCGGATGGATTTAATGCAGGTTTCTTAAAAAGAATGTGGCACATAGTTGGGGAAGATGTAATCAACGCTGTGGAGCGTAGAATGCTTATAGAAATGAATGCTACATCCATTTCCCTTATTCCTAAAGTTGCTATCCTACGAGGTTGATAGATTTTCGTCCTATATCTTGTTACAATGCTATGTACAAATGCATCGCTAAGATTCTATCTGGGAAAATCAAAGCTATTTTGCCATCCTTAGTAGGTCTGTATCAGACTGCTTTTATCTCTGGATGGAGAATCATTGACAATATTCTTTTGTCTCAGGAACTAATGAAAGGCTATCATAAATCTACAGGACCTCCCGTTGTTCCATGAAAGTAGATCTAATGAAGGCCTATGACTCGGTTCGGTGGGATTTTGTTGACGCTACGTTAAGAAAAATAGGATTCCCTAGAACAGTCATTGACTGGATCATGGTTTGTGTTACATCATGTCAATTCTCTATCAATGTCAATGGTGAGCTTGTAGGTTATTTTCTAGGGGGGAGGGCTCAGACAAGGGGATCCACTTTCTCCATATTTGTTTGTTCTATGTATGGAAATCTTTTCGGGGCTATTCTGCAAGATGAGAGCCAACCAAAACTTCAAGTTCCACTGGAGATGCAAGAAGGACAACATTTCTCATCTTTGTTTTCCTGACGACTTGATGATTTTTAGCAAAAGAGATGTAAACTCAATTCATACGATCAAAATTGTACTCACAAAGTTTCAAGATCTATCAGGTCTGTATCTAAATCCAAATAAAAGTGACATCTTCTTAAGTGGTGTGTTAAATGCCGAGAGGGAAGAAATTATTCATCTTCTTGGGTTTATAGAGGGGGAGGTCCCTATGAAATATTTGGGAGTGCCTCTTATCTCGTCTAGACTAAAGGCAATTTATTGTAAGGGCCTTATAGATCGAATCACCTCTAAAGTTCGACATTGGACTTGTAGAACACTATCGTATGTAGGACGAGTACAACTGATTAATTTAGTTTTATTTTCCATCCAGGTTTATTGGGCATCTCTCTTCCTCTTACCTGGGCAAGTCATCAAAAATGTGGAGCAAATTATGAGATCCTTTCTTTGGACAGGATCAAATATGAGAACTACCAGGGTTAAAGTGGCTTGGGATCAGGTATCTCTTCCCAAAAAAGAGGGGGGGCTAGGAATAAAAAGGATAACAGAATGGAACAAAATTGCTTTGTTGAAACACATTTGGAACCTGTGCAATGACTCGAATGGCTCAATCTGGTCTACTTGGATCATATCTAATCTGTTGCGTGGTAGGAATTTCTGGACAATCAAGACGCCAGAGAATTGCTCTTGGGCATGGGGAAAGATTCTAAAGCTCAGACCCTTAGCATGGTCGAAGATGAAGTACATCATAGGAGATGGCATGACAACCTCTTTATGGTTTGACAATTGGCATCCTTATAGCCCGCTCGCGGATTCTTATGGTGAAAGATTCATTTATGATTCATATATGGAAAAGAACGCGAAGGTGAATATGCTGATTCATAACTCAGAATGGAAAATTCCTACCACTCAAGCTATTGGCTGGCATCCCATTATAGAAGCTATTCCTCCCAATTCTAATTCTCTAATAGGGCAAAAGGATGAGATTGTTTGGCTGGATTCACCAAATCGTAAATTCTCGATTAAAGTAGCTCGGGAACAACTAAGATTTCATCATCCAATGGTGGAATGGGCTATTTGTGACAGAGTCAATATTCCAAGAATGACAAAAGGATGGGATGAATGGATTCGATGGGCCACTGTCACTTGGCATGGCAAAAGTTTTGTCAATTTTTCTCGTAAACTCAGTTTCGCAGCTACAGTGTATCATATCTGGCAAGAACAGAATGCAAGGACCTTTATAGGAATCTCTAGAACTCATAATTTGGTTTTTGATCAAATCGAATGTATCATCCGTGATAAGCTTGATTTGATGAGGAACGTTCTACCAACAGATAAAAACAAAAGGATCCAAAGGGCTTGGAGGGTCAATAACATAGATTCTTCATTTGATATTTAGCTGGTCGTATTACTTTCCCTAACGAATTTAGTTACGTCTCAGCTTTTGTTCGGTGGCTAGCTTGTAGCCATCTATTGTTTTACATTTCTGTTCTCATTGTAAATCTGGGGTATGCCCCTTATACTCTTTGTACCCTTTTCTTTTAATACATATGTCAAATTACCAAAAAGAAAGAGTCTGTCTTGCATCACCATTTGAATTTCGCTTGGTTTTGTTTTTGTTGATTTTATTTCTTATAGTTTATTTCCATCATATCCATCATATTTGGGTGTTGTTTATTTTTTGTTTCTGTTTTTTTATTCGAGTCTTCAGTTTAGTTCATATTTTCAGTTTTGCTACTCACGATACTATCATCGTAGTTTTGTTTTGCTTGTTTTCTAGTTGTTATTGCTTCTTGAGTCACATATCTATTTGGATTGCGCTGCCAAGTTGGTTCTATTTGGTGTTGGTTTCAGTTTTGCAAGAACCGTAAGAAGATGAGACGAGAGGTGTGAGCGTGTAAGGATATTAAGAGTGTTTGAGCGAAACACAAGTGATGTGAGGATAAATTTTCTTTTACCACTAAGCACTTTTCGCAGGTGCTATTATGTCAGATCAAAACAATACACTGCCCCATCCTGAGGGAGAACTTACATTTTCAAATGCAAGCCATGACACAAATGATGGAGAAGATGAATTTTGTGATGGGAAATGTGTGTGACAGACTTGATAGGATGGAGAAACGTGGTAATGAGGCTGGTACAAGCACCTAAAATATGAAGCTTGGGGTAGAAACCAAAGCAAACAATAGCAGTAGGGTCAACAGGCCAAGGTGGGCTAATTGTGAGGATTTTGAGGTGGCCGCTAGTGATATTGGTGATGGTGCTTTTGATTATGAGGCTATAGACTACCGGGAAGGTTATCGGCAACCTAGAAACCGAAGGGATTATGGGAATAGAACTAGGGCCAATTCGGCCAAAGGAAAAATTTTTGTAGTGTTGGGGGACATGCTGATTTAGATGGTGATTTGGATGCTATCAAAATGAAAATAACTTCTTTTCAAGGTAAAAAGGATCCCGATGCGTATTTGGAGTGGAAAAAATAGGTGGATTGGATTTTTGATTACCATAACTATTCAGAAGCAAAAAAAGTGAAATTGATAGTCATCGAATTCATGGATTATGCACTGATTTGGTGGGATTAGAATGTTACTAGTAGAAGATGGAGTGAAGAGAGGCCGGTAGCGTCCTGGGAAAAGATGAAAGTGTTGATGAGATGGCGATTTGTGCCTAACCACTATTATAGAGATTTGTATCTGAAATTGCAAGGTTTGAATCAGGGTTCTAGGTCCATGGATGAGTATTTCAAGGAAATGGAGATTGCTATGATTCGGGCCAACGTGATTGAGGATCGGGAAACTACTATGGCTAGGTTTCTAAATGGACTGAATAGGGACATTGCGAATGTTGTAGAATTACAATATTGTGTGGAATTGGAAGACATGGTCCATATGGCAACGAAGGTAGAGAGGCAAATAAAGAGAAGCGCCAGTACACATTTGCAGACCAATTCGGCTTCATCTTCCTCAACATGGAGGCTGAATTTGAAAAGAGAGGGGGTGTCCAACCAAAGCCTTATGCAAAGGCTGAACCACCTAAGGCCAAAAAGGATACTTATACGGATGGGAAAGGTAAATCTGAATCTCAACCTACACGTGATAGAGATATTAAATGCTTTGAATGTTTAGGGAAAGGGCACATTGCATCTCACTGTCCAAACCGAAGAGTTATGCTTATAAGATACAACGGGGATGTTGAATCTGAAAGTGAAGAGATGCCACCTTTGGTGGATTATAGCAATGAGGAGATTGCATATCCAGTTGAGGGGGAGGCTTTGGTTATAAGACGTGCGCTGAATATGCAAATCAAAGAAGATGATGTAGATGAGCAACGGGAAAATATATTTCACACTCGATGTCACATCCAAAACAAGGTATGTAGCATGATAATTGATGGGGGTAGTTGTGCTAATGTTGCTAGTGATACACTAGTGAAGAAATTGAATCTGAGTTGTATTAAGCATCCTAGGCCTTATAGATTGCAATGGTTGAATGAATGTGGTGAAGTGAGGGTTACAAAGCAGGTTTTGATTGCGTTTCCTATTGGGAAGTATTCTTATGAGATTTTATGTGATGTCGTCCTAATGCATGCTAGTCACTTACTTTTGGGGTGTCTATGGCATTTTGATCGGAAAGCAATTCATGTTGGGTTTAGAAATAGGTTCACTATTGTAAAGGATGGTAAAACCATCACTCTCATAACTCTTTCTCCAAAACAAGTGTATGATGATCAAATGAAATTAAAAAAAGAATGTGAGGATGGGAAGAGTGAAAATTCACGTGAGGACAAAGATGAGAGAAAACCATCAGATTTGGCTAAACCTAAATCATTAATTAAACCGGTTGAGAGTGGAGGTAAAAACCGAGGAGTGAAGAAAGTAAGCTTGTGTGATGATGATAATAGTGTGGAAAAATTAAAGAAACAACCTATTTTTTATGCAAAAGGATCTCAAATCAGATTTGCATTTTTCACTAATAAGCCAATGATCTTACTTATGTATAAGGAGGCTTATTTTAACACTAACTATCTTGATTCTGCTATTCCTAGTGTGGCTGTTTCTTTGATGTCGGAGTTTGATGATGTATTCCCTGAAGACATCTCTAATGGATTACCACCCTTAAAGGGGATGGAACATCAAATTGATCTGGTGCTCAGAGCTTCAATTCCTAACCGTCCAACCTATAGAAGCAACCCCAAGTAGACAAAGGAGCTTCAAAGGAAAGTAGATGAGTTGATCATGAAGGGGTACATTTGTGAGAGTATGAGTCTTTGTGTTGTGTCAGTGCTACTTGTGCCTAAAAAGGATGGAACATGGAGGATGTGTATCGATTGTCGTCCTGTCAATAACATAACAGTAAAGTATCGACATCCTATTCCTAAGCTTGATGACATGCTAGATGAGTTACATGGATCATGTATTTTCACTAGGATTGACTTAAAAAGTGGGTACCGTCAAATTAGGATGAAAGAGGGTGATGAGAGGAAAACTGCATTTAAGACTAAACATGGTTTATATGAGTGGTTAGTCAAGTCGTTTGGACTTATAAATGCGCCTAGCATGTTTATGCGTTTAATGAATCATGTCTTGCGTGCATTTATAGGTAAGTTTGTTGTTGTGTATTTTGATGACATTTTGATCTATAGCAAGAACTTAAATGAGCAACTTGATCATTTGCGTAATGTACTTTAGTGTGTTGCATAGTGAGCAATTATATGCTAATCTTAAGAAGTGTACCTTTTGCATGGAAAGAATTGCGTTTCTTGGCTATGTTGTTACTGCACAGGGTATCGAGATGGACGAGGAGAAAGTTAAAGCCATCCGAGATTGGCCTACACCAAAATCGGTAAGTGAAGTAAGGAGTGTTCATGGACTTGCTAGTTTTTATAGAAGGTTTGTGAAGGATTTTAGTACTATTGGTGCATCTTTAACTGAAATTTTGAAAAAGTGTGTTGGATTCAAATGGAATGATGCACAAGATGAGGCTTTTAAATTGTTGAAGGATAAGCTTTGTTCGGCACCTGTTTTAGCTTTGCTAGACTTTACAAGAGCTTTTGAAGTAGAATGTGATGCATCAGGTATCGGTATAAGAGCTGTGTTAATGCAGGATAGGAGGCCCATTGCATATTTCAGCGAAAAACTTAATGGGGCAGCCTTGAATTACCCTACAGATGACAAGGAGCTCTATGCCTTGGTAAGAACTTTAAAGACGTGGCAACATTACCTGTGGCCCAAGGAGTTTGTGATACATTCTAATCATGAATCATTGAAGCACTTGAAAGGGCAAGGTAAATTGAGTAGGAGACATGCCAAATGAGTTGAATTTATTGAAACATTCCTGTATGGCAGATTTTCGTCCTATATCTTGCTGTAATACCATGTACAAATGCATCGCTAAGATTCTAGCCGGGAGAATCACAACTGTTTTGCCATCCTTAGTAGGTCCATATCAGACTGCTTTTATCTCTGGACGGAGAATCAGCGACAACATTCTTTTGTCTCAGGAACTAATGAAAGGCTATCATAAATCTACGGGACCTGCCCGTTGTGCTATGAAAGTAGACCTGATGAAGGCTTATGACTCGGTTCGGTGGGATTTCGTTGACGCTACGTTAAGAAAAATGGGATTCCCTAGAACAGTCATTGATTGGATTATGGTTTGTGTTACATCATGTCAATTCTCTATCAACGTCAATGGTGAGCTTGCAGGTTATTTTCAAGGGGGGAGAGGGCTGCGACAAGGGGATCCACTTTCTCCATATTTGTTTGTCCTATGTATGGAAATCCTTTCAGGGCTATTCTGCAAGATGAGTGCCAACAAAAACTTCAAGTTCCACTGGAGATGCAAGAAGGACAACATTTCTCATCTTTGTTTTGTTGATGACTTGATGATTTTTAGCAAAGGAGATGTACACTCAATTCATATGATCAAAACTGTGCTCACAAAGTTTCAAGATCTATCAGGTCTGTATCCAAATCCAAATAAAAGTGACATCTTCTTAAGCGGTGTGTTAAATGCTGAGAGGGAAGAGATTATTCATGTTCTTGGGTTTGCAGAGGGAGAGCTCCCTATGAAATATTTGGGAGTACCTCTTATCTCGTCCAGACTAAAGGCTATTTATTGTAAGGGTCTCGTGGATCGAATCACCTCTAAAGTTCGACATTGGACTTGTAGAACACTATCGTATGCAGGACGAGTACAACTGATTAATTCAGTTTTATTTTCCATCCAGGTCTATTGGGCATCTCTCTTCATCTTACCTGGGCAAGTCATAAAAAGTGTGGAGCAAATTATGAGATCCTTTCTTTGGTCAGGTTCAGATATGAGAACTATTGGGGCTAAAGTGGCTTGGGATCAGGTATGTCTTCCAAAAAAGGAGGGTGGGCTAGGAATAAAAAGGATAACAGAATGGAACAAGATTTTTTTTTTTGGTAAGTTGATGTATATATTAAAGGAAAACAATACAAAGATTATAAGGGGCATACCCCAGATTTACAATGAGAGTAGAAACATAAAACAACAGATGGCTACATGCTAGCCACCGAACTGAAAACTCAAGACCTAACTTGATTCGCTAGGAAAACCAATACAACCAGCTAAATATCAAATGAAGAATCTATGTTATTAACCCTCCAAGCTCGTTGGATCCTTTTATTTTCATCTGTTGGTAGAACGTTCCTCATCAAATCAAGCTTATCACGGATGATACATTCGATTTGATGAAAGACCAAATTCTGAGTTCTAGATATTCCAGCAAAAGTCCTTGCATTCCTTTCTTACCAATAGATGAAAACAAAAGGATCCAAAGGGCTTGGAGGGTCAATAACATAGATTCTTCATTTGATATTTAGTTGGTTGTATTAGTTTTCCTAACAAATCTAGTTAGGTTAGAGTTTTTGTTCGGTGGCTAACCTGCAACCATCTGTTGTTTTACATTTATGTTCTCATTGTAAATCTGAGGTATGCCCCGTATAATCTTTGTATCCTTTTCTTTTAGGACATACGTCAAATTACCAAAAAAAAGAGATAGTACGACTTCATGGGGTCTCTAAGAGCATTGTTTCTGATAGAGATGTTAAGTTCCTTAGCTATTTTTGAAGGTGTTATGGGGGAAAATGGGTATTAAACTGTTGTTTTCAACTACTTGTCATCCCCAAATAGATGGACAAACTGAAGTATTTAATAGGACCTTAACACAACTTTTGCGTGTTATCATTCAAAAGAACTTAAAGAATTGGGAAGATTGTTTGCCATTTATAGAGTTTGCATATAATCGTAGTGTGCACTCTACTATTGATTTTTCACCATTTGAAATTGTGTGTGGATTTAACCCTTTATCTCCAATGGAGTTTATTTCTTTGCCTATTGATGAAAGGGCTAGTTTGGATGGTAATCCTGAAGCAGAGGTGGTGAAAACTCTTCATGAGAGTGTGCGGCAATATATTGAAAAGAGGAATCGCGTGTATGCAACCAAATCCAATAAGGGGCGCAAACATGTTGTCTTTCAACCTGGCGATTGGGTTTGGTGCATATGCACAAGGAGAGATTTTCGGGCCAGGGGATGTCAAAGCTACAAGCACGAGGAGATGGACCATTTTAGATCTTTGAGAGGATCAATGACAACGCTTATAAAGTTTATTTTCCAAGTGATTCTAGTGTTAGTTCTACCTTTAATGTTTTTGATCTTACTCTGAAGAGAGGGAGGATGGTGCAGATCAGCCTAACACCAAGCATAATCATGCCAACAACCCATTAGATGAGCCAATTGGGCCAATCACAACAGCTAGGGCTAAGAAGCTTAAAGAAGCATTGAATGGGCTTGTTCAGAACATATGGAAGAAAATGGACCTAGAGGGGCTTGGGACATTTAAGGAGCATGAAGGACAACCTTTAGTTCATTTAGTTCAGGTCCAAGAAGAGCCTAATTCATGTGGAATAAGGGGTTGATGTGTCCGGCCCAATACCAGCCTTGTTAGGCTTGACTTTTTCTAATACTACAAGAATAAAAAATCAGCAATTTATTCTAGGAAGTTGGCCATATCTTATTCCTAAAGAGGGGAGGACTATTTAATGCTTTTCGTCACTTAGGAAAGAAAGTAATTAAATCAGCAACACAAATTTTTCAAATAAAATTTTTCCAACTTTTGTTTGGAACTTCTCAAAGGTGACAAATCAAATTCTAGCTTATTTAGGATGGTATTTTCGGATTTTTAGAATTTTCTTCCTAGTTTTTGGGTTATTATTATTTATTTGGGTCAATTGCAAGTGGGCTTCATATAAGTCCACCTAAGGGAGGTCCATTAGGGTTTCTTTAAGTTCAAATTTAGTATAAATAAAGGCATAACCAAACATCTAAACGTTATGCAATTTTTAGATCAATAAAACTTCTTTACTGCACTTATTGTGTATTGGTGAGATAATCTCCCTTTCTTAGTTCTCTAAAGAACTAAAAACGACTTATCAAATAACAACTATCTTTATGGCATCATCCTTAAACTTCTCGTTTGCGAATCAATATCCATTGGGTGGGGGTTTTCTGTTTTTAATAGTGCTGGTGCCTAGGTACAAGTTATCTTTGTGTCACACTCCTATCAAACCTGATTTAATGGCATTCCGGGAATTGGTGTCTTTGCGTGTGGGTTGCGTGACCATGATCACGAGGTTCGCATCAACAATGATTTTTTTTTTGGTAAGTAATCAACAATGATTTTGCATCTGCTGGTCAAGGAATTAGGCCTGGACCAAACAGAGCTAGGAGGAATGTGAATTTCTAACTATTCTTACAAAACTGAAACCAACACCAAATAGAGAAGTTTTTTTATTTCTTTTTTTTGGTAAGTTGAAAACGTTTTCTGATTTCTGGAGAGAAGTATCAATAATAATCAAGAGATAGAGAGAGATTAGAGATCTATAAGGTCTGTATCCAAATCCAAATAAAAGTGACATCTTCTTGAGCGATGTGTTAAATGCTGAGAGGGAAGAAATTATTCGTATTCTTGGGTTTATAGAGGGGGAGCTCCCTATGACATATTTGGGAGTGCCTCTTATCTCATCTAGACTAAAGGTTCTTTATTGTAAGGGCCTTGTGAATCAAATCACCTCTAAAGTTCGACATTGGACTTGTAGAACATTATTATATGCAGGACGAGTTAAATTGATTAATTCAATTTTAATTCCATCCAGGTCTAGTGGGCATCTCTCTTCCTCTTACCTGGGCAAGTAATAAAAAATATGTCTTACCTGGGCAAGTAATAAAAAATATGGAGAAAATTATGAGATCCTTTCTTTGGTTAGGTTCAGATACGAAGACTACTAGGGCTAAAGTGGCTTGGGATCAGGTATGTCTTCCAAAAAAGAAGGGGGAGCTAGGAATAAAAAGGATAATAGAATGAAACAAGATTGCTTTGTTGAAACACATTTGGAACTTGTGCAGTGATTCAAATGGTCAATCTGGTCTACTTGGATCAGATCCAATTTGTTGTGAGGTAGGGAGTTTTGGACAATCAAGACGTTAGAGAATTGCTATTGGGCATGGCTAAAGATTCTAAAGCTTAGATCCTTAGCATGGCCGAAGATGAAGTACATCATAGGGGATGGCATCACAACCTCTCTATGGTTCGACAATTGGCATCCTCATAGGCCTCTCGCAGATTCTTATGGTGAAAGATTCATCTATGATTCAGGTATGGAAAAGAACGCGAAGGTGAATATGTTGATTCATAACTCAGAATGGAAAATTCCTACCACTCAAGCTATTGGCTGGCACCCTATTATAGAAGCAATTCCTTCCAATTCTAATGCTATGATAGGCCAAAAGGATGAGATTGTTTGGCTAGATTCACCAAATCATAGATTCTCGGTCAAAGTAGGTTGGGAGCAACTAAGATTTCATCATTCGATGGTTGGATGGCATGACATTATGTGGTTCAAGAATGTTGTTCCTAGACATTCATTTCTTCTATAGCCTGTCCAACAGAAACTCACAACTCAAGATAGACTTCATCGGTTTGGTATACATGGTCCCAATAGATACTCACTATTTTTTTTTTTGGTAAGTTGATGTATATATTAAAGGAAAACAATACAAAGATTATAAGGGGCATACCCCAGATTTACAATGAGAGTAGAAACATAAAACAACAGATGGCTACATGCTAGCCACCGAACTGAAAACTCAAGACCTAACTTGATTCGCTAGGAAAGCCAATACAACCAGCTAAATATCAAATGAAGAATCTATGTTATTAACCCTCCAAGCTCGTTGGATCCTTTTATTTTCATCTGTTGGTAGAACGTTCCTCATCAAATCAAGCTTATCACGGATGATACATTCGATTTGATGAAAGACCAAATTCTGAGTTCTAGATATTCCAGCAAAGGTCCTTGCATTCCTTTCTTGCCAGATATGATACACTGTAGCTGCAAAACTGAGTTTACGAGAAAAATTGACGAAACTTTTGCCATGCCAAGTGACAGTGGCCCATCGAATCCATTCATCCCATCCTTTTGTCATTCTTGGAATGTTGCATCTGTCACAAACATCCCACCAGATCGCTTTAGTATAGGAGCATTCAAAGAACAAGTGGTTGTGATCTTCGTTGTTATGGAGACAGAGTGAGCATCTATTGGGACCATGTATACCAAATCGATGAAGTCTATCTTGGGTTGTGAGTTTCTGTTGGACAGCCATCCATAGAAGAAACGAATGTCTTGGAACAGCATTCTTGAACCACACAATGTCATGCCATTCGACTATCGTATGATGAAATCTTAGTTGTTCCCAAGCTATTTTGATCGAGAATCTGTGATTTGGTGAATCCAGCCAAACAATCTCATCATTTTTCCCTATCATAGGATTAGAATTGGAAGGAATAGCTTCTACAATGGGGTGCCAGCCAATAGCGTGAGTGGTAGGAATTTTCCATTTTGAGTTATGAATCAGCATATTGACCTTCGCGTTCTTTTCCATACCTGAATCATAGATGAATCTATCGCCATAAGAATCTGCGAGCGGGCTGTTAGGATGCCAATTGTCAAACCATAGAGAAGTTGTCCTGCCATCCCCTATGATGTACTTCATCTTCGGCCATGCTAAGGATCTGAGCTTTAGAATCTTTCTCCATGCCCAAGAGCAATTCTGTGGCGTCCTGATTGTCCAGAAATTCCTACCTCGCAACAGATTACATCTGATCCAAGTAGACCAGATTGAGCCATCTGAGTCATTGCATAGGTTCCAAATGTGTTTCAACAAAGCAATCTTGTTCCATTCTCTTATCCTTTTTATTCCTAGCCCACCCTCCTTTTTTGGAAGACATACCTGATCCCAAGCCACTTTAGCCCCAGTAGTTCTCATATCTGAACCTGACTAAAGAAAGGATCTCATAATTTGCTCCACACTTTTTATGACTTGCCCAGGTAAGATGAAGAGAGATGCCCAATAGACCTGGATGGAAAATAAAACTGAATTAATCAGTTGTACTCGTCCTGCATGCGATAGTGTTCTACAAGTCCAATGTCGAGCTTTAGAGGTGATTCGATCCACGAGACCCTTACAATAAACAGCCTTTAGTCTGGACGAGATAAGAGGCACTCCCAAATATTTCATAGGGAGCTCTCCCTCTGCAAACCCAAGAACATGAATAATCTCTTCCCTCTCAGCATTTAACACACCGCTTAAGAAGATGTCACTTTTATTTGGATTTGGATGCAGACCTGATAGATCTTGAAACTTTGTGAGCGAGTTTTGATCATACGAATTGAGCGTACATCTCCTTTTCTCAAAATCATCAAGTCATCAGCAAAACAAAGATGAGAAATGTTGTCCTTCTTGCATCTCCAGTGGAACTTGAAGTTTTTGTTGACACTCATCTTGCAGAATAGCCCTGAAAGGATTTCCATACATAGGACAAACAAATATGGAGAAAGTGGATCCCCTTGTCCCCTCTCCCCCCTTGAAAATAACCTGCAAGCTCACCATTGACGGTGATAGAGAATTGACATGATGTAAAACAAACCATAATCCAATCAATGACTGTTCTAGGGAATCCCATTTTTCTTAACGTAGCGTCAACGAAATCCCACTGAACCGAGTCATAAGCCTTCATCAGGTCTAATTTCATAGCACAACGGGCAGGTCCCGTAGATTTATGATAGCCTTTCATTAGTTCCTGAGACAAAAGAATGTTGTCGCTGATTCTCCGTCCAGAGATAAAAGCAGTCTGATATGGACCTACTAAGGATGGCAAAACAGTTGTGATTCTCCCGGCTAGAATCTTAGCGATGCATTTGTACACGGTATTGCAGCAAGATATAGGAATAAGGGAAATGGATGTAGCATTCATTTCTTTAAGCATTCTCCGAGTCTGAAAGAAGGAGCTAACAACATTGATTACATCCTCCCCAACTATATGCCACATTCTTTTGAAAAAACCTGAGTTAAATCCATCCGGACCAGGGGCTTTGTTGTTCTTCAAACTAAACATAGCATGCTTAATCTCCTCCCTTGTTACATCTTGTGCTAAGACATGTTGTTGCGTCGAAGACAGTTTCAAGTTAATTACCGATTCCATCTCTTCCTCATTCAGAACGCTAGGCATTTGATCCACTCTTAACACACGCTGGAAGTACGCAACTACTTCTGATTTAACTGCCTCATGTCCTTCGATAACCTCTCCATCCTCCTTTGTAAGTGAAAGAAGTTTATTTCTATGCTGTCTTCCATTTACTGATTTGTGAAAGTAGCCAGTATTCTGATCCCCCAAGCTAAGCCATTGTATCCTTGACTTTTGTTTGAAAAAACTCTCTTCAGCCTTGACGATAGAAGTGTAGTTATGTACCGCATCCCTTTCTCGCTTGCACAAAGTTGGATTCCCATGTGCTGTATGTAGAGCCTGTTGAGCCTTATCCATTTCATCTTTCGCATCTTTGACTCTATCTGAAATGTTGGAGAAGTGAGTCATATTGAAAAGTTTCAATTCCTGTTTTAGTTTTCTTAGCTTGCAACACAGCTGATACATTGGACAGCCCCCTGAATTTTGTTCTCATACTTTCTTTACCAAGGGCATGAACTTGTCATGGTCCATCCACATATTGAAGAATCTGAATGGTTTTTTTATATTATGATCATCACCAGTAACCTTTAGACATCTTGATTTTCCAGATCAATATCATGTTTTTTCTTTCTCTCTTTTTATTTTTATAATGCTTAAGTTTTACTTTCATTAATATCTTCTTTATGTCTTCCATTTCCTTCCTTTACCTAGTTAACTTTTATTTTATTTATGTTTCTCTCTTTCATTATGTTTACCTAAGTTTACTATGTCAAGGTGAAAAGACTACATTAATGGCGTATGAATAAGTATAGTGTAAACTTAACACGGACTTTAATGTTAGATACTAACATGTTTTGTATTTGTTATCTTGTTCTCTTTAATATTTTGCTTGTTAAATGACCAATCTAGATTTATATTATATAACACAGTACAACAAATATTTGGCACTTTCATAACTCAACCGTATGATATAACCTACACCTGTGCTATAAAAGGAACTTGATTTATTGTTAATATAAGTTATAATCATGAATGCTTGACAATATTTACAAGTATGAGCATTATTCAAATAAGATAAGTAATGTAATCATGTTAACAATTTATAATCTAATTGGAAACTCCTTTGTATGTGGTTTCCAATTGAGTAATAAGTGTTTATACTAGTTCAACATACCATTAGTAGATTCTCTAACTTTGTCATTTGTTGTTATCATTGTTTAATCTTGACATTAAGCTTCCATTTCAAAATTTTCATCAATTTCTTCTTCTTCTTCTTTATTTTTTTTGTAAGTTGATGTATATATTAAAAGAAAAAGATACAAAGATTATAAGGGGTATACCCTAAATTTACAATGAGAAGAAAAACGTAAAACAACAAATGGCTACAAGATAGCCACCGAACAGAAAATTGAAACCTAATTAGATTCATTAGGAAAACCAGTACAACTACTAAATATCAAATGAAGAATCTATGTTATTGACCCTTCAAGCTCTTTGGATTTTATTATAAAAGTGCCTAGAGGAATAATTACAGAGGTGTTAGTACAAGTTGATAAATTCATTTATCCTATGGCTTTTATGGTTTTGGACACATAACCTGTTGAAGTATTGATAAGATCCAAGCAAGGTCAAATTTTGATTTTGATGTAAAATGTGCAACTATCCAGTTTTATGGCAACAATCATAATTCTCAATCCAACCGTTGGATCAAGCTAAAATTTTACATGCAGTCTCCTGATATATTTTATTACCCTGGGTTCAAATTTCAAGTCAATTGGAGTTTGAGAAGGCATCTCAGTATGGGTCAACAGAGACTATACAAATTTTGTTATTTACTTCCTTTTGACTTACGGACTTCCTATTTGACTAGGATTCTTTTCCTAAAAGGATGTGGCAACTTATTTTAGAAATATACTAATTCTACAAGGATGTTTAATGGGCTACAACATAGTTTCCAAGTGTGGCAAGGATTCATAATTATTTCATAATCCTTTCCTTACAAGGATTCATAAATATACTAATCCTTATACTTCTTGTTCGCGAATCAATATTCGTTGGGTGGGGGTTCTCTACTTTTAATAATGTTGGTGCCTAAGTACAAGTTATCTTTGTGTCACTCCTATCAAACCTGATTTACATGGCTTTCTGGGAATTGACGACTTTGCGTGTGGGTTGCGTGACCATGTGTTCACAAGGTTAGCATCATTTGGTATCAGAGCTTGGCTCCATTAATCGGGTTATATCTTTCTGAAATTTTCGTTCCTTGTTAATTTCACAAAAATTCCTTAATATCCAATTTCTTTTTCTTATTGAATTTGTTTTTTTTTGGTAAGTTGATGTATATATTAAAGGAAAATAATACAAAGATTATAAGGGGCATACCCCAGATTTACAATGAGAGTAGAAACATAAAATAACAGATGGCTACATGCTAGCCACCGAACTGAAAACTCAAGACCTAACTTGATTCGCTAGGAAAACCAATACAACCAGCTAAATATCAAATGAAGAATCTATGTTATTAACCCTCCAAGCTCGTTGGATCCTTTTATTTTCATTTGTTGGTAGAACGTTCCTCATCAAATCAAGCTTATCACGGATGATACATTCGATTTGATGAAAGACCAAATTCTGAGTTCTAGATATTCCAGCAAAGGTCCTTGCATTCCTTTCTTGCCAGATATGATACACTATAGCTGCAAAACTGAGTTTACGAGAAAAATTGACGAAACTTTTGCCATGCCAAGTGACAGTGGCCCATCGAATCCATTCATCCCATCCTTTTGTCATTCTTAGAATGTTGCATTTGTCACAAACATCCCACCAGATCGCTTTAGTATAGGAGCATTCAAAAAACAAGTGGTTGTGGTCTTCGTTGTTGCGGAGACAGAGTGAGCATCTATTGGGACCATGTATACCAAATCGATGAAGTCTATCTTGGGTTGTGAGTTTCTGTTGGACAGCCATCCATAGAAGAAACGAATGTCTTGGAACAGCATTCTTGAACCACACAATGTCATGCCATTCGACTATCGTATGATGAAATCTTAGTTGTTCCCAAGCTATTTTGATCGAGAATCTGTGATTTGGTGAATCCAGCCAAACAATCTCATCATTTTTCCCTATCATAGGATTAGAATTGGAAGGAATAGCTTCTACAATGGGGTGCCAGCCAATAGCGTGAGTGGTAGGAATTTTCCATTTTGAGTTATGAATCAGCATATTGACCTTCGCGTTCTTTTCCATACCTGAATCATAGATGAATCTATCGCCATAAGAATCTGCGAGCGGGCTGTTAGGATGCCAATTGTCAAACCATAGAGAAGTTGTCCTGCCATCCCCTATGATGTACTTCATCTTCGGCCATGCTAAGGATCTGAGCTTTAGAATCTTTCTCCATGCCCAAGAGCAATTCTGTGGCGTCCTGATTGTCCAGAAATTCCTACCTCGCAACAGATTACATCTGATCCAAGTAGACCAGATTGAGCCATCTGAGTCATTGCATAGGTTCCAAATGTGTTTCAACAAAGCAATCTTGTTCCATTCTGTTATCCTTTTTATTCCTAGCCCACCCTCCTTTTTTGGAAGACATACCTGATCCCAAGCCACTTTAGCCCCAGTAGTTCTCATATCTGAACCTGACCAAAGAAAGGATCTCATAATTTGCTCCACACTTTTTATGACTTGCCCAGGTAAGATGAAGAGAGATGCCCAATAGACCTGGATGGAAAATAAAACTGAATTAATCAGTTGTACTCGTCCTGCATACGATAGTGTTCTACAAGTCCAATGTCGAACTTTAGAGGTGATTCGATCCACGAGACCCTTACAATAAACAGCCTTTAGTCTGGACGAGATAAGAGGCACTCCCAAATATTTCATAGGGAGCTCTCCCTCTGCAAACCCAAGAACATGAATAATCTCTTCCCTCTCAGCATTTAACACACCGCTTAAGAAGATGTCACTTTTATTTGGATTTGGATACAGACCTGATAGATCTTGAAACTTTGTGAGCACAGTTTTGATCATACGAATTGAGTGTACATCTCCTTTGCTAAAAATCATCAAGTCATCAGCAAAACAAAGATGAGAAATGTTGTCCTTCTTGCATCTCCAGTGGAACTTGAAGTTTTTGTTGGCATTCATCTTGCAGAATAGCCCTGAAAGGATTTCCATACATAGGACAAACAAATATGGAGAAAGTGGATCCCCTTGTCGCAGCCCTCTCCCCCCTTGAAAATAACCTGCAAGCTCACCATTGACGTTGATAGAGAATTGACATGATGTAACACAAACCATAATCCAATCAATGACTCTTCTAGGGAATCCCATTTTTCTTAACGTAGCGTCAACGAAATCCCACCGAACCGAGTCATAAGCCTTCATCAGGTCTACTTTCATAGCACAACGGGCAGGTCCCGTAGATTTATGATAGCCTTTCATTAGTTCCTGAGACAAAAGAATGTTGTCGCTGATTCTCCGTCCAGAGATAAAAGCAGTCTGATATGGACCTACTAAGGATGGCAAAACAGTTGTGATTCTCCCGGCTAGAATCTTAGCGATGCATTTGTACACGGTATTGCAGCAAGATATAGGACGAAAATCTGTCAACCTCGTAGGATTGGCAACTTTAGGAATAAGGGAAATGGATGTAGCATTCATTTCTTTAAGCATTCTCCGAGTCTGAAAGAAGGAGCTAACAGCATTGATTACATCCTCCCCAACTATATGCCACATTCTTTTGAAAAAACCTGCGTTAAATCCATCCGGACCAGGGGCTTTGTTGTTCTTCAAACTAAACATAGCATCCTTAATCTCCTCCCTTGTTACATCTTGTGCTAAGACATGTTGTTGCGTCGAAGACAGTTTCAAGTTAATTGCCGATTCCATCTCTTCCTCATTCAGAACCCTAGGCATCTGATCCACTCTTAACACACGCTGGAAGTACGCAACTACTTCTGATTTAACTGCCTCATGTCCTTCGATAACCTCTCCATCCTCCTTTGTAAGTGAAAGAAGTTTATTTCTATGCTGTCTTCCATTTACTGATTTGTGAAAGTAGCCAGTATTCTGATCCCCCAAGCTAAGCCACTGTATCCTTGACTTTTGTTTGAAAAAACTCTCTTCAGCCTTGACGATAGAAGCGTAGTTACGTACCGCATCCCTTTCTCGCTTGCACAAAGTTGGATTCCCATGTGCTGTATGTAGAGCCTGTTGAGCCTTATCCATTTCATCTTTCGCATCTTTGACTCTATCTAAAATGTTGGAGAAGTGAGTCATATTGAAAAGTTTCAATTCCCGTTTTAGTTTTCTTAGCTTGCAACACAACTGATACGTTGGACAACCCCCCGAATTGTGTTCCCATACTTTCCTCACCAAGGGCATGAACTCGTCATGATCCATCCACATATCAAAGAATCTGAATGGTTTCTTTATATTCTGATAATCACTGGTAACCTTTACCACCATAGGAGAATGGTCTGACATACCCGATGGCAAAAATCTCGCTTCTAAAAAGGGGAAGTTCAGATTCCATTTCTCATTGACAAGCACTCTATCTAGTTTCCGCATCATCAGATTCTCAGGACTTTGATTCGACCAAGTATAATGCAGGCCTGAAAATCGAAGATCATCCACTTTCGCTTCTTGAATACATGTTTCCAATCTGTCCATATGACCAGCCCACGAAGTAGACCCTCCTAGGCTGTCTGATTGGTAGCGGATAACATTAAAGTCGCCCATAATAATCCATGGGCTGGACTCCCATCCATCACTACGACTCACTATATCAGACCATAATGCCTCACGTAAGGAAGCGTTATTGTCTCCGTATATAATTGAAGCATTGAAACAGATATTGGTAGCTAATATAGTGACAGAAACATGAATAGCCTGGTCTGACATTCCGAGGACATCAACCTTCACCACATCAGCATTCCAACAAACCCAAATACGACCACGACAAGAGAAATCATAATTATACAAGAATGACCAATTACGCAGAAGAAGTTGAGAAACATTATATTTATTCTCATCTCTAACCCGAGTTTCAACCAAACCGAAAAGAGTCATCCTGTCTTGATGGTTGAGCTGACGCAATGCTGAATGCTTTATGGGATCATTCAAACCTCTTACATTCCAACATCCAATAATCATAAGAAAATAGAGAGGAGTACAAACAGCAACACAAAGATTACCTCGACGTGCCCCCAGGCGAGGAGACAGATTTCTTGTTCTTCTTCGAAGAGTTTTTCGAACCTTTTTTCTCTTTCTCTAGAGAGTGTCTAGCCTTAATAGCTAACTGATTAACAGTTTCCCTTTCGGTGGAATTCAGAGTTTGTGGGCTTGTCAAGATTGGTGACATCAACTCCTTATCAATTCGTTCCCCATCTGTATCACCTCCCATTGCGTTAATATCTACATTCAGCTCATGACTATTAATGAAAAGAACCTGGTTCACGATCGCACAATCAGATGTATTGGAGATGGCTAAACTTTGATCTGAAGCAGTACTTGTACCCCCCTGCTCCTGCTGCATGTCTCCTTGTGAACTCTTCAAAACAAGAGGAGAGGTAGGATTTTCATCTTCATAACAATCAGCATTGCTGACATCTGATGCAGCCTTCTCATTCATATTACAATCAGAAATATTTGTACCAGATGTCGAACAACCATTCTCATTACAGTTACGCACTTTAGATGCCAAAGGACCATTTTCACCACTCACAGAACCCTTATTTCGTTTAGCAACTACCTGCCATTGAAACTGATTCTGCTGTCTATCCGCAGATTTAGAGTTCGCAGCTCCTACTTTCCTCTTACCCTCTGCCTCCATTGTAAGATTAGCACCGTTATTAGTAGCACATATCGCTGTCGTGTGTCCAAAGACATTACAATTATTGCACTTTGATGGTATCCATTCGTAATCAGCTGAAATTGTTATGAATAACCCATTTGGACAGCGAAGGTCGTATTCCTTAACCAACATCTTCGTAGCATCAATCTCAACACAAACTCTTGCGTAGCTAAGTCTTTGACGCAACAATGTAGTCTGATCAGCATGAAGAGGAACCCCAATAGCAAATCACCTTTCAAAAATTGCATGTTCGGTTGCCAACGTTTAAGCACCAAAGGTCTGCTTGCCATATGCCATGGGGCTCTTTCGAGCACATTAGTGGCATGATCAACAGAATCGAAAGTGAATAGGAAAAAACCATTATCTGAAGATAAAACTTCTGATAGACCATAGGAGCCCCAGATGCTTTTGGCAATAGAATTAACAACAGGATATGGTAATTTCTGACCCACGAAATGACCAACTAGGGTGGATTTCCAAAGTTCGCAACCATCCTCAAACACATCAAGTGGAGGAGCTACTGTCACACGACCATCAGTCATAGCAGGGGGAGCAAAATGCAGATTACGAACTAGAGAAATACCAAGGTTCTTGCTACCCTCATTGTTATCAACATCAGAACCCTTCAAAGCATTTAAAAAATTCAATTTGGGGCTAAGGTTTAGCTGGTCTTGTTGCTGAGACCCTACCTTCAGCTCATCAACTTTAGAACCCAGCACATGATTCATTTCTGAAACAACATTAGAAGCTTGGGAATTAGAGTGTTTCTTCTCTACGCTAGCTTCAGAATCAGCTTGATTAACACTAGTAAACTGAGAAATCCTCATCTCATGGCTGTTCAACATATCTTGTAGCTCTAATCTTAATATATGCCCAGACTTGACTTCATTGTGTTGTTCATTGTTAGAGGTAACCATTGAAACAGAATCCACAGCAGAACATAAGGACATTATGGCAGCATACGAATACTAAAGATTTCAAATTCTAAGAACAGAAACTGAGTCTAAGAAGAAACTAAGCTCAGAAACAACAACAACATAATCTTAGAAAGAACAAGATTCAGATTTGTTCATAAAGGAAGAAGAATTACAGAATTACGAGGCCAGTATCTTCGAGATTATTGCTTGGAATGATGATCCATGCGGTCAAGCTGTAGATTATGTTTTGACGAACAACATACTAGAAAATGGTGATGATCCAACGGTGAACGAAGAAGATCAAGCTTAAACAAAAACCCAATTCACTCTGCTGCAACTAAAAATGCAGAACAGTAAAAATATTACGAGATCAATATCTCCCACCTCGTTGATTAGAATGAAGATCCATTCGGTCAACGTTTCGAGAAGGTTGGCGTGAACAACATAGTAAGAAATGAGGACGATCCAACGGTGGACGGAGTAGATCTAGCTCCAGCAGTTTGGTCTCTAATCTCTCTCTCTCTCCAGATATCTCTCTCCCTTTCAGAATTGTTTTTGATGCAAACCTTATAGAAGCTATTCCTTCCTATTCTAATCCTCTGATAAGGAAAAAGGATGAGATTGTTTGGCTCGATTCACCAAATCACATATTCTCGATCAAAGTAGCTTGGGAAGAACTAAGATTTCATCGTCCGATGGTGGAATTGCATGACATTGTGTGGTTTAAGAATGTTGTTCTAAGACATTCGTTTCTTCTATGGGTGGCTGTCCAACAGAAACTCACAACTTAAGACTTCATCGGTTTGGTATACATGGTCCCAATAGATGCTCACTATGTCTCTGCAACAGTGAAGATCACAACCACTTGTTCTTTGAATGCTCCTATACTAAAGCAATCTGGTGGGCTGTTTGTGACAGAGGCAACATTCCTAGAATGACAAAAGGATGGGATGAATGAATTCGATGCGCCACTGTCACTTGGCATGGCAAAAGTTTCAACAATTTTTCTCGTAAACTCAGTTTTGCAGCTACAGTGTATCATATCTGGCATGAACGGAATGAAAGGACCTTTGCAGGAATCTCTAGAACTCATAATTTGGTTTTTAATCAAATCGAATGTATCATCCGTGATAAGGTTGATTTGATGAGGAACGTTCTCCAACAAATGAAAACAAAATGATCCAAAGGGCTTGGAGGGTCAATAACATAGATTCTTCATTTGATATTTAGCTGGTTGTATTAGTTTCCCTAACGAATCTAGTTAGGTCAGAGTTTTTGTTCAGTGGCTAGTTTGCAGCCATCTGTTGTTTTACATTTCTGTTCTCATTGTAAATCTAGGGTATGCTCCTTATAATCTTTGCACCCTTTTCTTTTAATACATACGTCAAATTACCAAAAAAAAAAATTGTATGATTTCACGGGGTCCCTAAAAGCATTGTTTTTGATAGAGATGTTAAGTTCCGTAGCTATTTTTGAAAGGTGTTATCGGGAAAAATAGGTACTAAACTATTATTTTAATCGTAGTGTTCACTCTACTACTAAATTTTCACCATTTGAAATTGTGTATGGATTTAACCCTTTAACTCCAATGGATTTGATTCCTTTACCTATTGATGAAAACGCTAGTTTGGATGGTAATCGTAAAGCACAGGTGGTGAAAACTCTTCATGAGAGTGCGGCAACAAATTGAAAAGAGGAATCAAGTGTATGCAACCAAAGCCAATAAGGGGCTCAAACATGTTGTCTTTCAACGTGGTGATTGGGTTTGGGAGCATATGCGCAAGGAGAGATTTCCGGCCTAGAGGAAGTCAAAGCTACAAACACGAGGAGATGGGCCATTTCAGATCCTTGAAAGGATCAATGACAATGCTTATAAAGTTGATTTGCCAAGTGAGTATAGTGTTAGTGCTACCTTTTAATGTTTCTAATCTTACTCTGTTTGATGTAGGTGATGATTCGAGGTCAAATACTTTTGAAGAGAGAGGGGATGATGTGGATCAACCTAACACCAAGCGTAATCATGCCAACAACCCATTGAAGGTGCCAATTGGGCCAACCACAAGAGTTAGGGCTAAGAAGCTTAAAGAAGCATTGAATGGGCTTGTTCAAAACATATGGAACAAAATGGACGTAGAGGAGCTTGAGAAATTTAAGGAGCATGAAGGATAGCCTTTATAATTCATGTAGTTCAGGTCCAAGAAGAGCCCAATTCATGTGGAACAAGGGGTTGATGTGTCCGACTCGATACCAGCCTTGTTAGGCTTGTCTTTTTTTAATACTAAAAGGATGAAGAATCAACAATTTATTCTAGGAAGTTGGCCATATCTTATTCCTAAAGAGGGGAGACTATTTAATGCTTTTCGTTACTTAGGAAAGAAAGTAATTAAATCAGCAACACAAATTTTCCAATTTTGTTTGGGACTTCACAAGGGTGACAAATATGATTCTAGCTTATTTAGGATGGTATTTTCAGATTTTTAGTATTTTTAGAATTTTCTTCTTAGTTTTTAGGTTATTATTACTTATTTAGGTCAATTGTAAGTGGGCTTTATATAAATCCACCTAAGGGAGGTCCATTAAGGTTTTTTTAAGTTCAAATTTAGTATAAATAAAGGTATAACCAAACATGTAAAGGTTATGCAGTTTTCAGATCAATAAAACTTATTTGCTGCACTTATTGTGTGTTGGTGAGATAATCTCCCTTGGTTCTATAAAGAATTGAAAACGACTTATCGAACAACAACTGTCTTCGTGACATCATTCTTATACTTCTCGTTCACCAATCTTTCTTTTTTTTGTAATTTGACATATGTATTAAAAGAAAAGGGTACAAAGAGTATAAGGGGAATACCCCAGATTTACAATGAGAACAGAAATGTACTACAACAGATGGCTACAGGCTAGCCACCAAACAAAAACTCAGACCTAACTACATTCGTTACGAAAACTAATACGACTAGCTAAATATCAAATGAAGAATCTATGTTATTGACCCTCCAAGCCCTTTGGATCCTTTTGTTTTCATCTGTTGGTAGAACTTTTTTTTTTGGTAAGTTGATGTATATATTAAAGGAAAACAATACAAAGATTATAAGGGGCATACCCCAGATTTACAATGAGAGCAGAAACATAAAACAACAGATGACTACATGCTAGCCACCGAACTGAAAACTCAAGACCTAAATTGATTCGTTAGGAAAACCAATACAACCAGCTAAATATCGAATGAAGAATTTATGTTATTCACCCTCCAAGCTCGTTGGATCTTTTTATTTTCATCTGTTGGTAGAACGTTCCTTATCAAATCAAGCTTATCACGGAAGATACATTTGATTTGATGAAAGACCAAATTTTGAGTTCTAGATATTCCAGCAAAGGTCCTTGCATTCCTTTCTTGCCAGATATGATACACTGTAGCTGCAAAACTGAGTTTATGAGAAAAATTGACGAAACTTTTGCCATGCCAAGTGACAGTGGCCCATCGAATCCATTCATCCCATCCTTTTGTCATTCTTGGAATGTTGCATCTGTCACAAACATCCCACCAGATCGCTTTAGTATAGGAGCATTCAAAGAACAAGTGGTTGTGATCTTCGTTGTTGCGGAGACAGAGTGAGCATCTATTGGGACCATGTATACCAAATCGATGAAGTCTATCTTTTTTTTTTTAGTAAGTTGATGTATATATTAAAGGAAAACAATACAAAGATTATAAGGGGCATACCCCAGATTTACAATGAGAGTAGAAACATAAAACAACAGATGGCTACATGCTAGCCACCGAACTGAAAACTCAAGACCTAACTTGATTCGCTAGGAAAACCAATACAACCAGCTAAATATCAAATGAAGAATCTATGTTATTAACCCTCCAAGCTCGTTGGATCCTTTTATTTTCATTTGTTGGTACAACGTTCCTCATCAAATCAAGCTTATCACGGATGATACATTCGATTTGATGAAAGACCAAATTCTGAGTTCTAGATATTCCAGCAAAGGTCCTTGCATTCCTTTCTTGCCAGATATGATACACTGTAGCTGCAAAACTGAGTTTACGAGAAAAATTGACGAAACTTTTGCCATGCCAAGTGACAGTGGCCCATCGAATCCATTCATCCCATCCTTTTGTCATTCTTGGAATGTTGCATCTGTCACAAACATCCCACCAGATCGCTTTAGTATAGGAGCATTCAAAGAACAAGTGGTTGTGATCTTCGTTGTTATGGAGACAGAGTGAGCATCTATTGGGACCATGTATACCAAATCGATGAAGTCTATCTTGGGTTGTGAGTTTCTGTTGGACAGCCATCCATAGAAGAAACGAATGTCTTGGAACAGCATTCTTGAACCACACAATGTCACGCCATTCGACTATCGTATGATGAAATCTTAGTTGTTCCCAAGCTATTTTGATCGAGAATCTGTGATTTGGTGAATCCAGCCAAACAATCTCATCATTTTTCCCTATCATAGGATTAGAATTGGAAGGAATAGCTTCTACAATGGGGTGCTAGCCAGTAGCGTGAGTGGTAGGAATTTTCCATTCTGAGTTATGAATCAGCATATTGACCTTCGCGTTCTTTTCCATACCTGAATCATAGATGAATCTATCGCCTTAAGAATCTGCAAGCGGGCTGTTAGGATGCCAATTGTCAAACCATAGAGAAGTTGTCCTGCCATCCCCTATGATGTACTTCATCTTCGGCCATGCTAAGGATCTGAGCTTTAGAATCTTTCTCCATGCCCAAGAGCAATTCTGTGGCGTCCTGATTGTCCAGAAATTCCTACCTCGCAACAGATTACATCTGATCCAAGTAGACCAGATTGAGTCATCTGAGTCATTGCATAGGTTCCAAATGTGTTTCAACAAAGCAATCTTGTTCCATTCTGTTATTCTTTTTATTCCTAACCCCCCCTCCTTTTTTGGAAGACATACCTGATCCTAAGCCACTTTAGCTCGAGTAGTTCTCATATCTGAACCTGACCAAAGAAAGGATCTCATAATTTGCTCCACACTTTTTATGACTTGCCCAGGTAAGATGAAGAGAGATGCCCAATAGACCTGGATGGAAAATAAAAATGAATTAATCAGTTGTACTCGTCCTGCATATGATAGTGTTCTACAAGTCCAATGTCAAACTTTAGAGGTGATTCGATCCACGAGACCCTTACAATAAACAGCCTTAGTCTGGACGAGATAAGAGGCACTCCCAAATATTTCATAGGGAGCTCCCCCTCTGCAAACCCAGGAACATGAATAATCTCTTCCCTTTCAGCATGTAACACACCGATTAAGAAGATGTCACTTTTATTTGGATTTGGATACAGACCTGATAGATCTTGAAACTTTGTGAGCACAGTTTTGATCATACGAATTGAGAATTGAGTTTTGATCATCTGTTGGTAGAACGTTCCTCATCAAATCAAGCTTATCACGGATGATACATTCGATTTGATCAAAAACCAAATTATGAGTTCTAGAGATTCTTGCAAAGGTCCTTGTATTCCGTTCTTGCCAGATATGATACACTATAGCTGCGAAACTGAGTTTACGAGAAAAATTGACGAAACTTTTGCCATGCCAAGTGATAGTGGCCCATCGAATCCATTCATCCTATCATTTGGTCATTTTTGGAATATTGACTCTGTCACAAACAGCCCACCAGATTGCTTTAGTATAGGAGCATTCAAAGAACAAGTGGTTGTGATCTTCACTGTTGCAGAGACAGAGTGAGCATCTATTGGGACCATGTATACCAAACCGATGAAGTCTTGAGTTGTGAGTTTCTGTTGGACAGCCACCCATAGAAGAAACGAGTGTCTTGGAACAACATTCTTAAACCACACATTGTCATGCCATTCCACCATCGGATGATGAAATCTTAGTTGTTCTCAAGCTATTTTGATCGAGAATTTATGATTTGGTTAATCCAGCCAAACAATCTCATCCTTTTGCCTTATTAGAGGATTGGAATTGGGAGGAATAGCTTCTATAATGGGATGCCAGCCAATAGCTTGAGTGGTAGGAATTTTCCATTATGAGTTATGAATCAGCATATTCACCTTCACGTTCTTTTCCATACTTGAATCATAAATGAATCTTTCACCATAAGAATCCGCGAGCGGGCTCTGAGGATACCAATTGTCAAACCATAAAGAGGTTGTCATGCCATCTCCTATGATGTACTTCATCTTCGACCATGCTAAGGGTCTGAGCTTTAGAATCTTTCTCCATGCCCAAGAGCCATTCTCTAGCGTCTTGATTGTCTAGAAATTTCTACTATGCAACAGATTAGATCTGATCCAAGTAGACTAGATTGAGCCATTTGAGTCATTGCACAGGTTCCAAATGTGTTTCAACAAAGCAATCTAGTTCCATTCTATTATCCTTTTTATTCCTAGCCCCCCCTCTTTTTTGGGAAGACATTCCTGATCCCAAGCCACTTTAGCCCCAGTAGTTCTCATATCTGATCCTGTCTAAAAAAAGGATCTCATAATTTGCTCCACATTTTTGATGACTTGCCCAGGTAAGAGGAAGAGAGATGCCCAATAAACATGGATAGAAAATAAAACTGAATTAATTAGTTGTACTCGTCCTGCATATGAGAGTGTTCTACAAGTCCAATGTCGAACTTTAGAGGTGATTCCATCCACGAGACCCTTACAATAAACAGCCTTGAGTTTGGACGAGATAAAAGGCACTCCTAAATATTTCATAGGGAGCTCCCCCTCTGTAAACCCAAGAATACGAATAATTTCTTCCCTCTCGGCATTTAACACACCGCTTAAGAAGATGTCATTTTTTTTGGATTTGGATACAGAGCTCATAGATCTTGAAACTTTGTGAGCACAGTTTTGATCATACGAATTGAGTTTACATCGCCTTTGCTAAAAATCATCAAGTCGTCAGCAAAACAAAGATGAGAAATGTTGTCCTTCTTGCATGTCCAGTGGAACTTGAAGTTTTGGTTGGCACTCATCTTGCAGAATATCCCCGAAAGGATTTCCATACATAGGACAAACAAATATGGAGAAAGTGGATCCCCTTGTCTTAGCCCTCTCCCCCCTTGAAAATAACCTGCAAGCTCACCATTGACATTGATAAAGAATTGACATGATGTAAAACAAATCATGATCCAATCAATGAGTGTTCTTGGGAGTCCCATTTTTCTTAACATAGCGTCAACGAAATCCCACCGAACGGAGTCATAGGCCTTCATTAGATCTACTACATGGCACAACGGGCAGGTCCTGTAGATTTATGATTGCCTTTCATTAGTTCCTGAGACAAAAGAATGTTGTCACTGATTCTCCGTCCAGAGATAAAAGCAGTCTGATACAGACCTACTAAGGATGGCAAAACAGCTTTGATTCTCCCAGGTAGAATCTTAGCAATGCATTTGTACACAGTATTGCAAGAAGATATAGGATGAAAATCTGTCAACCTCGTAGGATTAGCAACTTTAGGAATAAGGGAAATGGATGTAGCATTCATTTCTTTAAGTATTCTACGCTCCTGAAAAAAGGAGCTAACAGGGTTGATTTCATCTTCCCCAACTATGTGCCACATTCTTTTGAAGAAACCTGCGTTAAATCCATCCGGACCAGGGGCTTTATTGTCCTTTAAACTAAACATAGCATGCTTAATCTCCTCCCTTGTTACATTTTGTGCTAATACATGCTGTTGTGTCGAAAACAATTTCAAGTTAATTGCCGATTGCATCTCTTCCTCATTCAGAACCCTAGGCATCTGTTCCACTCTTAACACGTTGGAAGTACGCAATTACTTCTGATTTAACTGCCTCATGTCCTTCGACAACCTCTCCATCCTCCCTTGTAAGTGAAAGAAGCTTATTCCTATGTTGTCTTCCATTTACTGATTTGTGAAAGTAGCTAGTATTCTGATCCCCCAAGCTAAGCCACTGTATCCTTGCCTTTTATTTGAAAAAACTCTCTTCAGCCCTGACGATAGAAGCGTAGTTACGTACAGCATCCCTTTCTCGCATGCACAAAGTTGGATTCCCATGCGCTGTAAGTAGAGCCTGTTGAACCTTATCCATTTCATCTTTTGCATCTTTGACTCTATCTTAAATGTTGGAGAAGTGAGTCATATTAAAAAGTTTCAATTCCCATTTTAGTTTTCTTAGCTTGCAACACAACTGATACATTGGACAACCCCCTAAATTTTGTTCCCATACTTTCCTTACCAAGGGCATGAACTCATCATGGTCCATCCACATATCGAAGAATCTGAATGGTTTTTTTATATTCTGATCATCACCAGTAACCTTTACCACCATAAGAGAATGGTCTGACATACCCGATGGTAGAAATCTCGCTTCTGAAGATGGAAAGTTCAAATTCCATTTCTCATTGACAAGCACTCTATCTAATTTCCGCATAATCAGATTCTCAGGATATTGATTCGACCAAGTATAATGCAGGCCTGAATATCAAAGATCATCCACTTTCGCTTCTTGAATACATGTTTCCAATATGTCCATATGACCAGCCCACGAAGTAGACCCTCCTAACCTGTCTGATTGGTAGCGGATAGCATTAAAATCACCCATAAAAATCCATGGGTTGGACTCCCATCCATCACTATGCCTCACTATATCAGACCATAATGCCTCACGTAAGGCAGCGTTATTGTCTCCGTAAATAATTGAAGCATTGAAACAGATATTGGTAGCTAAAATAGTGACAGAAACATGAATAGCCTGATCGGACATTCCGAAGACATCAATCTTCACCACATCAGCATTCCAACAAACTCATATACGACCACGACAAGAGAAATCATAATTATACAAGAAGGACCAATGACGAAGAAGAAATTGAGAAACATTATTTTTATTCTGGTCTCTAACCCGAGTTTCAACCAAACCAAAAAGAGTCATCCTCTCTTGATGGATGAGCTGACGCAATGCTGAATGCTTTATGGGATCATTCAAACCTCTAACATTCCAACATCCATAGGAAAATTGAGAGGAGTACAAACATCAACACAAAGATTACCTCAACGTGCCCCCAGTCGAGGACACAACTTTCTTATTCATCTTTGAAGAGGTTTTTGAAACCTTTTTCTTTTTCTCTAGAGAGTCTCTAGCCTTAATAGCTAACTGATTAACAGTTTCCTTTTCGGTGGAATTCAGAGTTTGTGGGCTTGTCAAGATTGGAGACATTGAGACATATCTGGAGAGAGAGAGAGAGAGATTAAAGACCAAACTGCTGGAGCTAGATCTACTCCGTCCACCGTTGGATCGTCCTCATTTCTTACTATGTTGTTCACGCCAACCTTCTCGAAACGTTGACCGAATGGATCTTCATTCTAATCAACGAGGTGGGAGATATTGATCTCGTAATATTTTTACTGTTCTGCATTTTTAGTTGCAGCAGAGTGAATTGGGTTTTTGTTTAAGCTTGATCTTCTTCGTTCACCGTTGGATCATCACCATTTTCTAGTATGTTGTTCGTCAAAACATAATCTACAGCTTGACCGCATGGATCATCATTCCAAGCAATAATCTCGAAGATACTGGCCTCGTAATTCTGTAATTCTTCTTCCTTTATGAACAAATCTGAATCTTGTTCTTTCTAAGATTATGTTGTTGTTGTTTCTGAGCTTAGCTTCTTCTTAGACTCAGTTTCTGTTCTTAGAATTTGAAATCTTTAGTATTCGTATGCTGCCATAATGTCCTTATGTTCTGCTGTGGATTCTGTTTCAATGGTTACCTCTAACAATGAACAACACAATGAAGTCAAGTCTGGGCATATATTAAGATTAGAGCTACAAGATATGTTGAACAGCCATGAGATGAGGATTTCTCAGTTTACTAGTGTTAATCAAGCTGATTCTGAAGCTAGCGTAGAGAAGAAACACTCTAATTCCCAAGCTTCTAATGTTGTTTCAGAAATGAATCATGTGCTGGGTTCTAAAGTTGATGAGCTGAAGGTAGGGTCTCAGCAACAAGACCAGCTAAACCTTAGCCCCAAATTGAATTTTTTAAATGCTTTGAAGGGTTCTGATGTTGATAACAATGAGGGTAGCAAGAACCTTGGTATTTCTCTAGTTCGTAATCTGCATTTTGCTCCCCCTGCTATGACTGATGGTCGTGTGACAGTAGCTCCTCCACTTGATGTGTTTGAGGATGGTTGCGAACTTTGGAAATCTACCCTAGTTGGTCATTTCGTGGGTCAGAAATTACCATATCCTGTTGTTAATTCTATTGCCAAAAGAATCTGGGGCTCCTATGGTCTATCAGAAGTTTTATCTTCAGATAATGGTTTTTTCCTATTCACTTTTGATTCTGTTGATCATGCCACTAATGTGTTGGAAAGAGCCCCATGGCATATGGCAAGCAGACCTTTGGTGCTTAAACGTTGGCAACCGAACATGCAATTTTTGAAAGGTGATTTGGTCAAAGTTCCGGTATGGGTTAGGCTGTATAATGTTCCTCTCGAGTATTGGACTATTAAGGGGTTGAGTTGTGTAGCGAGTGCTATTGGGGTTCCGCTTCATGCTGATCAGACTACATTGTTGCGTCAAAGACTTAGCTACGCAAGAGTTTGTGTTGAGATTGATGCTACGAAGATGCTGGTTAAGGAATACGACCTTCGCTGTCCAAATGGGTTATTCATAACAATTTCAGCTGATTACGAATGGATACCATCAAAGTGCAATAATTGTAATGTCTTTGGACACACGACAGCGATATGTGCTACTAATAACGGTGCTAATCTTACAATGGAGGCAGAGGGTAAGAGGAAAGTAGGAGCTGCGAACTCTAAATCTGCGGATAGACAGCAGAATCAGTTTCAATGGCAGGTAGTTGCTAAACGAAATAAGGGTTCTGTGAGTGGTGAAAATGGTCCTTTGGCATCTAAAGTGCGTAACTGTAATGAGAATGGTTGTTCGACATCTGGTACAAACATTTCTGATTGTAATATGAATGAGAAGGCTGCATCAGATGTCAGCAATGCTGATTGTTATGAAGATGAAAATCCTACCTCTCCTCTTGTTTTGAAGAGTTCACAAGGAGACATGCAGCAGGAGCAGGGGGGTACAAGTACTGCTTCAGATCAAAGTTTAGCCATCTCCAATACATCTGATTGTGCGATCGTGAACCAGGTTCTTTTCATTAATAGTCATGAGCTGAATGTAGATATTGACGCAATGGGAGGTGATACAGATGGGGAACGAATTGATAAGGAGTTGATGTCACCAATCTTGACAAGCCCACAAACTCTGAATTCCACCGAAAGGGAAACTGTTAATCAGTTAGCTATTAAGGCTAGAGACTCTCTAGAGAAAAAGAAAAAAGGTTCGAAAAACTCTTCGAAGAAGAACAAGAAATCTGTCTCCTCGCCTGGGGGCACGTCGAGGTAATCTTTGTGTTGCTGTTTGTACTCCTCTCTATTTTCTTATGATTATTGGATGTTGGAATGTAAGAGGTTTGAATGATCCCATAAAGCATTCAGCATTGCATCAGCTCATCCATCAAGACAGGATGACTCTTTTCGGTTTGGTTGAAACTCGGGTTAGAGATGAGAATAAATATAATGTTTCTCAACTTCTTCTGCGTAATTGGTCATTCTTGTATAATTATGATTTCTCTTGTCGTGGTCGTATTTGGGTTTGTTGGAATGCTGATGTGGTGAAGGTTGATGTCCTCGGAATGTCAGACCAGGCTATTCATGTTTCTGTCACTATATTAGCTACCAATATCTGTTTCAATGCTTCAATTATATACGGAGACAATAACGCTTCCTTACGTGAGGCATTATGGTCTGATATAGTGAGTCGTAGTGATGGATGGGAGTCCAGCCCATGGATTATTATGGGCGACTTCAATGCTATCCGCTACCAATCAGACAGGCTAGGAGGGTCTACTTCGTGGGTTGGTCATATGGACAGATTGGAAACATGTATTCAAGAAGCGAAAGTGGATGATCTTCGATTNATGTGGTGAAGGTTGATGTCCTCGGAATGTCAGACCAGGCTATTCATGTTTCTGTCACTATATTAGCTACCAATATCTGTTTCAAAGCTTCAATTATATACGGAGACAATAACGCTTCCTTACGTGAGGCATTATGGTCTGATATAGTGAGTCGTAGTGATGGATGGGAGTCCAGCCCATGGATTATTATGGGCGACTTCAATGCTATCCGCTACCAATCAGACAGGCTAGGAGGGTCTACTTCGTGGGTTGGTCATATGGACAGATTGGAAACATGTATTCAAGAAGCGAAAGTGGATGATCTTCGATTTTCAGGCCTGCATTATACTTGGTCGAATCAAAGTCCTGAGAATCTGATTATGCGGAAACTAGATAGAGTGCTTGTCAATGAGAAATGGAATCTGAACTTCCCCTTTTCAGAAGCAAGATTTTTGCCATCGGGTATGTCAGACCATTCTCCTATGGTGGTAAAGGTTACCGGTGATTATCAGAATATAAAAAAACCATTCAGATTCTTCGATATGTGGATGGACCATGATGAGTTCATGCCCTTGGTAAGGAAAGTATGGGAACACAATTCGGGGGGTTGTCCAATGTATCAGCTGTGTTGCAAGCTAAGAAAACTAAAACGGGAATTGAAACTTTTTAATATGACTCACTTCTCCAACATTTAAGATAGAGTCAAAGATGCAAAAGATGAAATGGATAAGGTTCAATATCAGACTGCTTTTATCACAACTGTTTTGCCATCCTTAGTAGGTCCATATCAGACTACTTTTATCTCTGGACGGAGAATCAGCGACAACATTCTTTTGTCTCAGGAACTAATGAAAGGCTATCATAAATCTACGGGACCTGCCCGTTGTGCTATGAATGTCCTTATGTTCCAATGGCTGCCTCTAACATTGAACAACACAATGAGGTCAAGACTGGACAATCATGTGTTGGGTTCTAAAGTTGATGAGCTGAAGGTAGGGTATCAGCAACAAGACCAGCTAAACCGTAGCCCCAAATTGAATTTTTTAAATGCTTTGAAAGGTTTTGATGTTGATAACAATGAGGGTAGCAAGACCCTTGGTATTTCTCCAATCTGTAATCTGCATTTTGCTCCTCTCGCTATGACTGGTGGTCGTGTGACAGTAGCTCCTCCACTTGATGTGTTTGAGGATGGGTGCAAACTTTGAAAATCCACCCTAGTTGGCTATTTTGTGGGTCAGAAACTACCATATCCCGTTGTTAATTCCATTGCCAAAAGAATTTGGGGCTCCTACGGTCTATCAGAAGTTTTATCTTCGGATAATGGTTTCTTCCTATTCACTTTTGATTCTGTTGATCATGCCACTAATGTGCTCGAAAGAGCCCCACGGCACATGGCAAATAGACCTTTGGTGCTGATCATACTACATTGTTGCGTCAAAGGCTTAGCTATGCAAGAGTTTGTGTTGAGATAGATGCTACGAAGATGCTGGTTAAGGAATACGACCTTCGCTGTCCAAATGGGTTATTCATAACAATTTCAGCTGATTATGAATGGATACCGTCAAAGTGCAATAATTGTAATGTCTTTGGGCACACCACAGCGATATGTGCTACTAATAATGGTGATAATCTTACAGTGGAGGCAGAGGGTAAGAGGAAAGTAGGAGCTGTGAACTCCAAATTTGTGGATAAGAAGCACAATCAGTTTCAATGGCAGGTTGTGGCTAAACGAAATAAGGGTTCTGTGACAAGTGAGAATGATCCTTTAGCATCTAGAGTGCGAAACTGTAATGTGGATGGTTGTTTGACATCTGGTAAAAATATGTCTAATTGTAATATGAATGAGAAGGTTGCACTAGATGCGCACAATGCTGATTGTTATGAAGATGAAAATCCTACCTCTCCTCTTGTTTTGAAGAGTTCACAAGGAGACATGAAGAAGGATCAAGGGGTACAAGTACTGCTTCAGATCAAAGTTTTGTCATTTCAAATACATCTGATTATGCAACCGTGAACCAGGCTCTTTCCATTAATAGTCATGCACTGAATATAGACATTGATGCAATGGGAGGTGATACAGACAGGGAACGAACTGATAAGGACTTGACGTCACCAATCCTAACAAGCCCACAAACTTTGAATTCCACCGAAAAGGAAACTGTGAATCAGTTAGCTATTAAGTATGCCCCTTATAATCTTTGTATTGTTTTCCTTTAATATATACATCAACTTACCAAAAAAAAAATACTTTGTTTGCAGTTAGGATCCAAGGGTTACTTGGATTAAGTTATGAGCTTTTCAGTTTAGGGTTTTGGGTCAGTTTTTTAGTGGACCTAATATAAGTCCATATAAGGGGTACATTAGGGTTAATTTTTCAAGAACTATTTAAACTCATGTAAACCACAATTTTGGAAGCTTAATGATAATTACTTTTGAATTTTTTAGTTTTAACATGTGAGAGTGATTGATTCTTGCATTCTTCAGTTCTTGAATAAACTGATTCTAACCTATCAAAAATTAACTAGCTGTGTGGTATCATTCTACTTAATCTAATAATGTTGGTGCCTTGGGGCTGGTTTCCATTGTGTCACACTCCTATCATATGAATTTTAGCTTTATGGGATTAGATCTCAATCTTAATTCTAGGTTGTGTGACCAATTGATCACAAGGTTCACATCATTAGTGCTACCTTTAATGTTCTAATCTTACATTGCTTGACATAGATTTTGATTCGAGGTTGAATTCTTTCAAGGGGAGAGGGGATGATGTGGACCAGCTGAGAAACACCAGCAAAGACCCATTACATGTTCTAAATGGACCAATGACTCTATCCAAGACAAAGGTATTGAAAGAGGCATTGAATGCATTGGTTTTGAATTTTCAACCAAGTTAGAATTGAAAGTTCCATTAGAGTATCAAGATGAGACCTTAGTATATCTTATCCATGTGCAAGAAAGGATCTAATACAACCTTATTTGGGTCATGAATTGAGAACAACAAAGGAAACAAAAGAATCCTACTTCAACTTGGAAACCACATGGGTGACTACCTTTTTCTTTTATATCTAAGATTAAGGGGTTGCATGGAATGTTGCAAATAAGCCTTGAATCAGTTATGTAATATTTTGCTTCCTACTCTACTACTTCTGATAGAACGTAAATTTAATATTAGGGGCTTTATTTTATTTTGTCAACTACAACCCAAGGCTTGTTTGGATTTAATTAATACTTTGTTTTCAGTTAGGATCTAAGGGTTATTTGGATTAAGTTATGGGCTTTTCAGTTTAGGGTTTTGGGTCAGTTTTTTAATGGACCTAATATAAGTCCACATAAGGGGTCTATTAGAGTTAAGTTCTTAAAAGCAATTTAAACTCATGTAAGCCATAATTTCAAAAGCTTGGATGATAATTACTTCTAAATTTTTTATTTTTTTTTGTAAGTTGACGTGTGTATTAAAAGAAAACGATACAAAGATTATAAGAAGCATACCTCATATTTACAATGAGAACATAAACGTAAAACAACATATCGCTACAGGCTAGCCATCGAACAGAAACTGAGACCTAACTAGATTCGTTAGGGAAACCAATACAACCACCTAAATATCAAATGAAGAATCTATGTTATTGACCCTCCAAGCTCTTTGCATCCTTTTGTTTTCATCTGTTGGTAAAATGTTTCTCATTAAATCAAGCTTATCACAAATGATACATTCGATTTGATCAAAGATCAAATTTTGAGTACGAGAGATTCCTGCAAAGGTCCTTGCATTCTGTTCTTGCCAAATATGATACACTATAGCTGCAAAACTGAGTTTATGAGAAAAATTATCAAAACTTTTGCCATGCCAAGTGATAGTGGCCCATCGAATCCATTCATCCCATCATTTTGTCATTCTTGGAATGTTGCATCTGTCACAAACATCCCACCAGATTGCTTTAGTATAGCCATATATACCAAATCAATAAAGTTTATCTTGAGTTGTGAGTTTTTGATGGATAGCCACCTATAAAAGAAATCAATGTCTATGAACAGTATTCTTGAACCACACAATGTCTTGCCATTCAACCATTGAATGATATAATCTTAGTTACTCCTAAGCTACTTTGACCAAGAATCTGTGATTTGGTGAATCCAGCCAAACAATCTCATCCTTTTGCCCTATCATAGGATTAAAATTGGAAGGAATAGCTTCTACAATGGGGTGCCAGCCAATAGCTTGAGTGGTAGGAATTTTCCGTTCTGAGTTATGAATAAGCACATTCACCTTCATGTTCTTTTTCTATACCTGAATCATAGATGAATTTTTCATCGTAAGAATCTGCGAGCGGGCTATCAGGATGCCAATTGTCAAACCATAGAGAGGTTGTCATGCCATCTCCTTTGATGTACTTCCTCTTCGGCCATGCTAAGGATCTGAGCTTTAGAATCTTTCTCCATGCCCAAGAGCAATTATGTGGCATCCTGATTGTCCAGAAATTCCTACCTCGCAATAGATTACATCTGATCCAAGTAGACCAGATTGAGTCATTTGAGTCATTGCATAGGTTCCAAATGTGTTTCAACAAAGTAATCTTGTTCCATTCTATTATCTTTTTTATTCCTTGCCCCCCCTCCTTTTTTGGAAGAGATACTTGATCCCAAGCCACTTTAGCGCTAGCAGTTCTCATATTTGAACCTAACCAAAGAAAGGATCTCATAATTTGCTCCACATTTTTATTACTTGCCCAGGTAAGAGGAAGAGAGATGCCCAATAGACATGGATGGAAAATAAAACTGAATTGATTAATTGTACTCATCCTGCATACGAGAGTGTTCTATAAGTCCAATGTAGAACTTTAGAGGTGATTCAATCCATAAGGCCCTTACAATAAAAAGCCTTTAGTCTGGACGAGATAAGAGGCACTCCTAAATATTTCATAAGGAGCTCCCCCTCTCTAAACCTAAGAAAACAAACAATTACTTCCCTCTTAGCATTTAACACACCACTCAAGAAGATGTCACTTTTGTTTGGATTTGGATACAGACCTGATAGATCTTGAAACTTTGTGAGCACAGTTTTGATCATACAAATTGAGTTTACATCCCCTTTGCTAAAAATCATTAAATCGTCAGCAAAACAAAGATGAGAAATGTTGTCCTTCTTGCACCTCTAGTGGAACTTGAAGTTTTGGTTGGCACTCATCTTGCAGAATAGGCCAGAAAGGATTTCCATACATAGGACAAACAAATATGGAGAAAGTGGATCACCTTGTCTCAGCCCTCTCCCTCCTTGAAAGTAACTTGCAAGCTCACCATTGACATTGATAGAGAATTGACATGATTTAACACAAACAATGATCCACTCAATGACTTTTCTAAGAAATCCCATCTTTGATAATGGAGCATCAATGAAATCTCACCGAATCGAGTCATAAGCCTTCATCAGATCTACTTTCATAGCACAACGGGCTGGTCCCATAGATTTATTGTAGCCTTTCATGAGTTCCTAAGACAAAAGGATATTGTCGTTGATTTTAAGACAAAGGAATGAGTTCCTAAGACAAAAGAATTAGCATTCTTCAGTTCTTGAATGAATTGAATTTAACTTATCAAAGATTAACTAGCTTCATGGCATCATTCTACTTAATCCAATAGTGTTGATGCCTTGAGGCTGCTTTCCATTGTGTCACACTCCTATCAAACCAATTTTGGCTTTCTGGGATCAGATTTCAATCTTCATTGTGGGTTGCGTGACCACGTGATCACAAGGTTCTTTTTTTTTTTGGTAAGTTGATGTATATATTAAAGGAAAACAATACAAAGATTATAAGGGGCATACCCCAGATTTACAATCAGAGGAGAAACATAAAAAAACAGATGGCTACATGCTAGCCACCGAACTGAAAACTCAAGACCTAACTTGATTCGCTAGGAAAACCAATACAACCAGCTAAATATCAAATGAAGAATCTATGTTATTAACCCTCCAAGCTCGTTGGATCCTTTTATTTTCATCTGTTGGTAGAACGTTCCTCATCAAATCAAGCTTATCACGGATGATACATTCGATTTGATGAAAGACCAAATTCTGAGTTCTAGATATTCCAGCAAAGGTCCTTGCATTCCTTTCTTGCCAGATATGATACACTGTAGCTGCAAAACTGAGTTTACGAGAAAAATTGACGAAACTTTTGCCATGCCAAGTGACAGTGGCCCATCGAATCCATTCATCCCATCCTTTTGTCATTCTTGGAATGTTGCATCTGTCACAAACATCCCACCAGATCGCTTTAGTATAGGAGCATTCAAAGAACAAGTGGTTGTGATCTTCGTTGTTATGGAGACAGAGTGAGCATCTATTGGGACCATGTATACCAAATCGATGAAGTCTATCTTGGGTTGTGAGTTTCTGTTGGACAGCCATCCATAGAAGAAACGAATGTCTTGGAACAGCATTCTTGAACCACACAATGTCATGCCATTCGACTATCGTATGATGAAATCTTAGTTGTTCCCAAGCTATTTTGATCGAGAATCTGTGATTTGGTGAATCCAGCCAAACAATCTCATCATTTTTCCCTATCATAGGATTAGAATTGGAAGGAATAGCTTCTACAATGGGGTGCCAGCCAATAGCGTGAGTGGTAGGAATTTTCCATTTTGAGTTATGAATCAGCATATTGACCTTCGCGTTCTTTTCCATACCTGAATCATAGATGAATCTATCGCCATAAGAATCTGCGAGCGGGCTGTTAGGATGCCAATTGTCAAACCATAGAGAAGTTGTCCTGCCATCCCCTATGATGTACTTCATCTTCGGCCATGCTAAGGATCTGAGCTTTAGAATCTTTCTCCATGCCCAAGAGCAATTCTGTGGCGTCCTGATTGTCCAGAAATTCCTACCTCGCAACAGATTACATCTGATCCAAGTAGACCAGATTGAGCCATCTGAGTCATTGCATAGGTTCCAAATGTGTTTCAACAAAGCAATCTTGTTCCATTCTGTTATCCTTTTTATTCCTAGCCCACCCTCCTTTTTTGGAAGACATACCTGATCCCAAGCCACTTTAGCCCCAGTAGTTCTCATATCTGAACCTGACCAAAGAAAGGATCTCATAATTTGCTCCACACTTTTTATGACTTGCCCAGGTAAGATGAAGAGAGATGCCCAATAGACCTGGATGGAAAATAAAACTGAATTAATCAGTTGTACTCGTCCTGCATACGATAGTGTTCTACAAGTCCAATGTCGAACTTTAGAGGTGATTCGATCCACGAGACCCTTACAATAAACAGCCTTTAGTCTGGACGAGATAAGAGGCACTCCCAAATATTTCATAGGGAGCTCTCCCTCTGCAAACCCAAGAACATGAATAATCTCTTCCCTCTCAGCATTTAACACACCGCTTAAGAAGATGTCACTTTTATTTGGATTTGGATACAGACCTGATAGATCTTGAAACTTTGTGAGCACAGTTTTGATCATACGAATTGAGTGTACATCTCCTTTGCTAAAAATCATCAAGTCATCAGCAAAACAAAGATGAGAAATGTTGTCCTTCTTGCATCTCCAGTGGAACTTGAAGTTTTTGTTGGCACTCATCTTGCAGAATAGCCCCGAAAGGATTTCCATACATAGGACAAACAAATATGGAGAAAGTGGATCCCCTTGTCGCAGCCCTCTCCCCCCTTGAAAATAACCTGCAAGCTCACCATTGACGTTGATAGAGAATTGACATGATGTAACACAAACCATAATCCAATCAATGACTGTTCTAGGGAATCCCATTTTTCTTAACGTAGCGTCAACGAAATCCCACCGAACCGAGTCATAAGCCTTCATCAGGTCTACTTTCATAGCACAACGGGCAGGTCCCGTAGATTTATGATAGCCTTTCATTAGTTCCTGAGACAAAAGAATGTTGTCGCTGATTCTCCGTCCAGAGATAAAAGCAGTCTGATATGGACCTACTAAGGATGGCAAAACAGTTGTGATTCTCCCGGCTAGAATCTTAGCGATGCATTTGTACACGGTATTGCAGCAAGATATAGGACGAAAATCTGTCAACCTCGTAGGATTGGCAACTTTAGGAATAAGGGAAATGGATGTAGCATTCATTTCTTTAAGCATTCTCCGAGTCTGAAAGAAGGAGCTAACAGCATTGATTACATCCTCCCCAACTATATGCCACATTCTTTTGAAAAAACCTGCGTTAAATCCATCCGGACCAGGGGCTTTGTTGTTCTTCAAACTAAACATAGCATGCTTAATCTCCTCCCTTGTTACATCTTGTGCTAAGACATGTTGTTGCGTCGAAGACAGTTTCAAGTTAATTGCCGATTCCATCTCTTCCTCATTCAGAACCCTAGGCATCTGATCCACTCTTAACACACGCTGGAAGTACGCAACTACTTCTGATTTAACTGCCTCATGTCCTTCGATAACCTCTCCATCCTCCTTTGTAAGTGAAAGAAGTTTATTTCTATGCTGTCTTCCATTTACTGATTTGTGAAAGTAGCCAGTATTCTGATCCCCCAAGCTAAGCCACTGTATCCTTGACTTTTGTTTGAAAAAACTCTCTTCAGCCTTGACGATAGAAGCGTAGTTACGTACCGCATCCCTTTCTCGCTTGCACAAAGTTGGATTCCCATGTGCTGTATGTAGAGCCTGTTGAGCCTTATCCATTTCATCTTTCGCATCTTTGACTCTATCTGAAATGTTGGAGAAGTGAGTCATATTGAAAAGTTTCAATTCCCGTTTTAGTTTTCTTAGCTTGCAACACAGCTGATACATTGGACAACCCCCCGAATTGTGTTCCCATACTTTCCTCACCAAGGGCATGAACTCGTCATGATCCATCCACATATCAAAGAATCTGAATGGTTTCTTTATATTCTGATAATCACCGGTAACCTTTACCACCATAGGAGAATGGTCTGACATACCCGATGGCAAAAATCTCGCTTCTGAAAAGGGGAAGTTCAGATTCCATTTCTCATTGACAAGCACTCTATCTAGTTTCCGCATAATCAGATTCTCAGGACTTTGATTCGACCAAGTATAATGCAGGCCTGAAAATCGAAGATCATCCACTTTCGCTTCTTGAATACATGTTTCCAATCTGTCCATATGACCAGCCCACGAAGTAGACCCTCCTAGCCTGTCTGATTGGTAGCGGATAGCATTAAAGTCGCCCATAATAATCCATGGGCTGGACTCCCATCCATCACTACGACTCACTATATCAGACCATAATGCCTCACGTAAGGAAGCGTTATTGTCTCCGTATATAGTTGAAGCATTGAAACAGATATTGGTAGCTAATATAGTGACAGAAACATGAATAGCCTGGTCTGACATTCCGAGGACATCAACCTTCACCACATCAGCATTCCAACAAACCCAAATACAACCACGACAAGAGAAATCATAATTATACAAGAATGACCAATTACGCAGAAGAAGTTGAGAAACATTATATTTATTCTCATCTCTAACCCGAGTTTCAACCAAACCGAAAAGAGTCATCCTCTCTTGATGGATGAGTTGACGCAATGCTGAATGCTTTATGGGATCATTCAAACCTCTTACATTCCAACATCCAATAATCATAAGAAAATAGAGAGGAGTACAAACAGCAACATAAAGATTACCTCGACGTGCCCCCAGGCGAGGAGACAGATTTCTTGTTCTTCTTCGAAGAGTTTTTCGAACCTTTTTTCTTTTTCTCTAGAGAGTCTCTAGCCTTAATAGCTAACTGATTAATAGTTTCCCTTTCGGATAGCATTAAAGTCTATCTTCCACGTAGTGATGGATGGGAGCCATGGATTATTATGGGCAACTTAACTTGTTCTTCATTAACATAATACCACCTCTCCTTTTAAATCTCCTTTTGAATCTGTCTTTTCTTTTGTCATAGCACCTCATCAAAATACATGAAATCCCTTTAGTTTCATCCTTAAAACCACCATCACCAATATTATCAATGGCCTCCTCAAGATCCTTATAATCAACCCAACTTGGCCTTTTAACCCTAATTAGCACTGTTTGATTTTGGTTCAGCCCCAACCTTTTGACCCAAGTATCACTCTAGTCTATCTTCCATTTTATTTAGCTTAAAATCACTATAATCCAGTCTAAACACCAAAAGAAAGACAACACAACTAGACCCATTCTTCATCCATTTTCGTCAGATTCATTATTGTTGATTTTCGAATCATTCATGGCACATCATCTAGTATCAGAGCATCATTTGTCATCTAAGAAAGGCTTGCTAGAATTGAGGTTGATAAACTTAATTATGGCTGGAGATAAAGAAGATTTTCCAAGTGGATTAAGTTTAGAGTAGGCACAAGTTATGGGCTTACAACGATCTCATGCTGAGATTCGGGATGAAATGACTGGAATTCATGAATAGTTAGATACCCTTATACAAATGATGCAAGAAATCATTGGCAACCCCAATAGAGGTAAGCACTTCGGGTTCCACGAAATGATTTTGTTGAAACCGACAAAGATTTAAATGCAGATGATGAGAGGGGCAGACAAAGAAGGCAGAATAATAATCCTTCTAGTGGTCTCAAACTTAAGATTCCACCGTTTTGAGGAAGTAGTTCACCCGAGGAATACATAGAATGGATTCAGAAGGTTGAAAAGGTGTTTGAATGGAATGAATATTATGAAGAAAGGAAGTTCAAGGTGGCAGCACTTGAGTTTACAGATTATGTTTTTTTGTGGTGGGAAAACTTAAAGATTCAGAAGAGAAGGGATGGAGAAGAGGAGATTAGAACATGGGCAACTATGAAAAGAGTGATGAAGAAGAGATTTGTTCTTGATTACTATAAACAAGAGCTATATATCAGACTTCAGACTTTGCAACAAGGATCTTTAAGCGTGGAAGAGTATGTGAAAGAGTTTGAGTTGCTGTTGATTCGATGTGAATTAATGGAACCCCAAGAGCAAACAATAGCTAGATTTCTTGAAGGGTTGAGGAAAGATATAGCTAATATTGTTGAATTGCAACTTTACATCTTTCTTAAGGATGTTATAAAACTTGCAACTTGAGTAGAGAGGCAACAGAAATAAGGAGGTGTTCGAACTAGTGTAACTATGTCAAGCACGATAAGGGTTGTATCTATGCCTACACAAACATGGAGCACACCTAAACGAGATGAGAAGGTGGAGTTTAGCAAAGGGAATACCAGTTTTGATTCTTTAAAGGGAAAGCAGAAGGTGATAAAACCTCCACATCCTAGGAGGTCTCGGGACATCAAGTGCTTAGGATATGGGCACATTGCTTCAGAATGTCCAAATAAAAAGGTGATGATTTTGAATGGGGATCATGGAGAGTTGATCAGTGGAGATGAGGCTGAAACTGAAGATAAGGATTAGGTATAAATGGAACAAAAAGAGGATTTCGAACCAGTGAAGGGAGATTTGTTAGTTGTGCAATGGGTTCTGAATGCACAAAATGATGTTAGTGATGAGCAACATGAAAACATCTTTCATACTCAATGTCAGATTTGAGATAAGGTGTGTAGGTTGATCATTGATAATGGAAGTTGAACTAATGTGTCGTCAACTACCTTGGTAGAGAAATTGGGCTTAACTACCATTCCACATCCCAAACCATATAGTTTGCAATGGCTGAATGAGAATGGGGAGATTCGGGTGACAAAGCAAGTTCTTATGCCTTTTTCCATTAAAACCTATCATAACGAGGTTTTGTGTGACGATGCGCCGATGTCAATTAGCCATTTGTTGCTAGGTCGTCCATAGCAATTTGATAAAGATGTGACCTATAATGGATAAAAGAACACTTATTCTTTTATGTTGAATGGGAAGAAGGCGAACTTGTTACCAATGAGCTATCAAAAGGTTAGAGAGGATCGATTACAAAGCCAACAAAAGGAGGTGCAATCATGTAAAGGGTTGTTGTTAGCCAAAAAAAGGAGACATCAAACAGGCATTAGCTTCGATGGGGGTTGTTTTCATAACCTGGGCAAAGCAATTACTACAAGTAAAAGGATTAGACTTATTAAGACAGATTAAGGAATTGCTTGAAGAATTTAAAGATGTGTTTCCAGATGAATTACCTAAAGGGTTGTTACCGCCTATTCATGGAATTGAGCATAAAATTGATTTGGTGCTGGGAGCATCACGTCCTAATAGACTAACGTACAGATGTAATCCAGAGGAAGTAAAAGAGATTCAAAGATAGGTTGGTGAGCTTTTAGAGAAGGGCTATGTGTGAGAATCACTTAGTCCATGTTTTGTACCTACTTTGCTTGTACCGAAGAAAGATGGTACCATGAGGATATGTATGGACAGTCGTGTTATCAATAAAATAACAGTTAAGTATCGATTTCATATACCCAGACTTGATGATTTGCTTGATGAGTTGCATGGTGTTGCATTGTTTTCTAAAGTCAATTTCATGAGTTGTTATCACCAAATTAGAATGAAAGGGGGAGATGAATGGAAAACAACATTTAAAACTAAACAAGGGTTATATGAATGGATGGTAATGTTGTTTGGGTTATCTAATGCGCCTAGTACATTTATGAGGCTTATGAATCATGTTTTAAGGAAATATATTTGGCTGTTTGTTGTAGTATATTTTGATAATATCCTGGTTTATAGCAAGACCTACGATGATCATGTGAAGCATCTTAGAGTTGTGTTTGAAATTTTATGAGATTCTAAGTTGTATGGGAAACTCACAAAGTGTTACTTCTATAAAGAAAGTGTCAGGTTTCTTGGATATATTATCTATACAAGGGAGTTAAGGTTGACGAGGAGAAAATTACAGCCATACGGGACAGGCCAAAACTTGCTAGTATCGCTGATGTGAGGAGTTTTCATGGTTTAGCTTCATTTTACAGGCAATTTGTGAAGACTTCAGCTCTATTGTTGCTCCTACGACAGAATGCTTGAAAAAAAGAAATGAGTTTAGATGGACTGCAGATGCACAAAAAGCTTTTGAGCTAATTAAGGAAAAGTTGTGTATTGGTGTAGTTTTAGCACTGCTAGACTTTGCTAAAACATTCTAAATAGAGTGTGATTGGTGCTGTATTGATGCAAGAAAATAGGTCGATCGCATTCTTCAGTGCATAGATAAATGCAGCACGTTTGAACTACTCTATTTACGACAAGGAGTTCTATGCTTTGATTCGGTCTCTGGAGATATGGCAGCACTACTTATTGCCTAAAGAATTCATTATACATACTGATCATGAATCCTTGAAGTATTTTAAGGGGCAAAGCAAGCTGAATTGGAGACATGTTTACTGGGTGGAGTTTATGGAGTCATTTCTTATGTCATAAATTACAAGAAAGGGCAAGTTAATGTGGTTGTTGATGCTCTTTCTAGAAGGTATGCACTGATCTCTACATTGAATATTCCTTTAATATATACATCAACTTACCAAAAAAAAAGATCTCTACATTGAATACAAAACTGATGGGTTTTGAACAAGTGAAAGATCAATACGCTAATGATTTCTACTTTTTTTTTGGTAAGTTGATGTATATATTAAAGGAAAACAATACAAAGATTATAAGGGGCATACCCCAGATTTACAATGAGAGTAGAAACATAAAACAACAGATGGCTACATGCTAGCCACCGAACTGAAAACTCAAGACCTAACTTGATTCGCTAGGAAAACCAATACAACCAGCTAAATATCAAATGAAGAATCTATGTTATTAACCCTCCAAGCTCGTTGGATCCTTTTATTTTCATCTGTTGGTAGAACGTTCCTCATCAAATCAAGCTTATCACGGATGATACATTCGATTTGATGAAAGACCAAATTCTGAGTTCTAGATATTCCAGCAAAGGTCCTTGCATTCCTTTCTTGCCAGATATGATACACTGTAGCTGCAAAACTGAGTTTACGAGAAAAATTGACGAAACTTTTGCCATGCCAAGTGACAGTGGCCCATCGAATCCATTCATCCCATCCTTTTATCATTCTTGGAATGTTGCATCTGTCACAAACATCCCACCAGATCGCTTTAGTATAGGAGCATTCAAAGAACAAGTGGTTGTGATCTTTGTTGTTATGGAGACAGAGTGAGCATCTATTGGGACCATGTATACCAAATCGATGAAGTCTATCTTGGGTTGTGAGTTTCTGTTGGACAGCCATCCATAGAAGAAACGAATGTCTTGGAACAGCATTCTTGAACCACACAATGTCATGCCATTCGACTATCGTATGATGAAATCTTAGTTGTTCCCAAGCTATTTTGATCGAGAATCTGTGATTTGGTGAATCCAGCCAAACAATCTCATCATTTTTCCCTATCATAGGATTAGAATTGGAAGGAATAGCTTCTACAATGGGGTGCCAGCCAATAGCGTGAGTGGTTGGAATTTTCCATTTTGAGTTATGAATCAGCATATTGACCTTCGCATTCTTTTCCATACCTGAATCATAGATGAATCTATCGCCATAAGAATCTGCGAGCGGGCTGTTAGGATGCCAATTGTCAAACCATAGAGAAGTTGTGATGGGAGCTTGTGATGGGTTCTTTATACATGAAGTTTACTTCAAAATAGGCAGAATGTGTATTCCTTCAAGTTCATTACAGGAGTTGCTTGTGCGAGAGGCTCATGATGGTGGTCTTAGTGGTCATTTTGGGGAGAAGAAGACTAATGAGTTGCTGAAAGAATATTTTTCCTGGCCTAGCATGTTACGGGATGTGCACAAGGTGATTGAGAGATGTGCTTTTTGCAAGAAAGTCAAGGGTAAAGAGAATGCCTATAGGTTGTATATGCCATTGCCTATTCTAGAGCAACCGTGGATGGATGTTAGCATGAACATTGTACTGGGGTTACCAAGAACACAGCGTGGAAAGGATTCAATAATGGCTGTGGTTGATCGATTCCCCAAAATATCCCATTTCATTCCTTGCAACAAAACTGACGATGCCGTACATGTAGCTGATTTGTTCTTTCAAGAGATTGTTCGTTTGCATAGAGTTCTTAAAAGCATTGTCTCTAATCATGATTCAACGTTCTTAAGCCATTTTTGGAAGAATCTTTAGAGCAAGCTTGGAACGAAGTTACTTTTCAGTACGACATGTCATCCACAGACCGATGGACAAACTGAGGTAGTAAACCAAACTTTATCTTCTTTGTTACGACTTGTTATATATAAGCATTTGAATAGTTGGATACTTGTTTGCCTATTGTGAAGTTTACATGTAATCGTAGTGTGCACAAGACTATAAAATTTTCACCATTTGAGATTATGTATAGCTTTAACCCTTGTGTTCCTATTGATCTTGTTCATATTTCAATTGATGTGAGGACATCTATGAATGGAATTAGAAAGGCAGAATTGATGAAAAAACTACATGAGTGATTGATATTTAAAATTGTATTTTTATCAAGGTTTTATATTATCATTTTACACTTGAAGTATCAATAATTCCTTAACTAAAGCATGTTTTATAATAATATATCTAATAATATAAGATACCTTTAATTTGTGGTAAATGTTCATTTTAATGCAGGCCTATTACATAAATAAAAGGATTGATTGATGAATTTAAGAACTGAAATTGAAAGGATAAAGAGATGGCCAAACTTAGAAAAGAGATGTCAGTGCAATCCAAACTGGAACACTGTTCGGTAATTGGGTCATATCTGAAGCTATAGATCTCAGATTTAGGTCTACTTTATATGAATGGAAAGGTTAGACATAGGCCTACAACTTTCATATGGAGCCCAAGATCTCAAAAGGTCATTTTCAAATCCAAATTGTTGCAACAACAAAGAAGCCTGAATTTGTCCTCCAGACCGAGCACTGTTCAGTATTTTGGCCATATCTAGAGTTCTAGAAGTTGAAATGAGCTGAATTTTTTACACAAGAAAGCTGAGATAATTTTCTATAACTTTCATTTTTGAAATGACTCCAATTTTGACGTTATCAATGATGTTTTGGGCAGATAAGAGAAAATAAAGATTGTCACCAAGTCAAGAGTTGACCACCTACTGATCAATTAGTTATTAAATTAATAGTTCCCAATTTTGGCCTATAAAAGGAGGCATTTGCCATACATTTAGGTATCTTGGATGTATATCAAAACCATGCTCTTGTTTTCTCTCTTTGTATTCTTTGTAATGTTTATGCTTTGTTTTCATTAATATCAAGTTTATGCCTTTTATTTCCTTTTTTTACTTAGTTAACTTTTATCTTATTTATATTTTTATTTTGTTTATCTATTTTTCTTTCTTTCATTATGTCTAGCTAGCTAAGTTTATTATGTCAAGGTGAAAACGTTACACTAATGGTGTAAGAATAAGTATAGTATAAACTTAATATGGACTTTAATGTTTGATGTGAACTTTGATTGAGGTGATTAAAATTGATATAGAACCTTACAAGAAAAATCTCCTTCTTGATGTGAACCTCATAATCACGTGACCGCATAACATACATGCAAAGACACCAATTCCTAGAATGCCTAGTAAATTAGGTTTGATGAAAGCGTGACACAAGGAGAAAGTGGATCCCCTTGTCTCAGCCCTCTCCCCCCTTGAAAATAACCTGCAAGCTCACCATTGACGTTGATAGAGAATTAACATGATGTAACACAAACCATAATCCAATCAATGACTGTCTAGGGAATCCCATTTTTCTTAACGTAGCGTCAACAAAATCCCACCAAACCGAGTCATAGGCCTTCATTAGATCTACTTTCAGGGCACAACGGGCAGGTCCCGTAGATTTATGATAGCCTTTCATTAGTTCCTGAGACAAAAGAATGTTGTCACTAATTCTCCATCCAAAGATAAAAGCAGTCTGATATGGACTTACTAAGGATGGCAAAACAGCTTTGATTCTCCCAGCTAGAATCTTAGCAATGCATTTGTACACAGTATTGCAACAAGATATAGGACGAAAATCTGTCAACCTCGTAGGATTAGCAACTTTAGGAATAAGGGAAATGGATGTAGCATTCATTTCTTTAAGCATTCTATGATCCTAAAAAAGGGAGCTAATAGTGTTGATTACATCTTCCCCAACTATGTGTCATATTCTTTTAAAGAAACCTGCATTAAATCCATTTTGACTAGGGGCTTTGTTGTTCTTCAAACTAAACATAGCATGCTTAATCTCCTCCCTTGTTACATCTTGTGCTAATACATGTTGTTGTGTCGAAGATAATTTTAAGTTAATTGTTGATTCCATCTCTTCCTCATTCAGAACCCTAGGCATCTGTTCTACTCTTAACACACATTGGAAGCACGCAATTACTTTTGATTTAATTGCCTCATGTGCTTCGACAACCTCTCCATCCTCCCTTGTAAGTGAAAGAAGCTTATTCCTATGTTGTCTTTCATTTACTGATTTGTGAAAGTAGCTAGTATTCTGATCCCCCAAGCTAAGCCACTATATCCTTGCCTTCTGTTTGAAAAAACTCTCAGCCCTCACGATATAAGCGTAGTTAGATACAGCATCCCTTTCTCGCATGCATAAAGTTGGATTCCCATGCACTGTAAGTAGAGCCTGTTGAGCCTTATCCATTTCATCTTTTGCATCTTTGACTCTATTTGAAATGTTGGAGAAGTGAGTCATATTAAAAAGTTTCAATTCTCGTTTTAGTTTTCTCAGCTTGCAACACAGCTGATACATTGGACAACCCCCCGAATTTTGTTCCCATACTTTCCTTACCAAAGGCATGAACTCATCATGGTCCATCCACATATCAAAGAATCTGAATGGTTTTTTTATATTCTGGTCATCACCAGTAACCTTTACCACCACAGGAGAATGGTCTGACATACCCGATGGCAAAAATTTCGCTTCTGAAGATGGAAAGTTCAGATTCCATTTCTCATTGACAAGCACTTTATCTAGTTTTTGCATAATCAGATTCTTAGGACTTTGATTTGGCCAAGTATAATGCAGGCCTAAATATCAAAGATCCTCCACTTTCACTTCTTGAATACATGTTTCCAATCTGTCCATATGACCAGCCCACGAAGTAGACCCTCCTAACCTGTCTGATTGGTAGCGGATAACATTAAAGTCACCCATAAGAATCCATGGGCTGGACTCCCATCCATCACTATGACTCGCTATATCAAACCAGAATGCCTCATGTAAGGAAACATTATTGTCTCCGTAAATAATTGAAGCATTAAAACAGATATTGGTAGCTAATATAGTGACAGAAACATGAATATAGCCTGGTTTGACATTCCGAAGACATCAACCTTCACCACATTAGCATTCCAACAAACCCAAATACGACCACGACAAGAGAAATCATAATTATACAAGAAGGACCAATTTGTTCTTGTCTCTAACCCGAGTTTCAACCAAACCAAAAGGAGTCATACTCTCTTGATGGATGAGCTGACACAATACTGAATGCTTTATGGGATCATTCAAACCTCTAACATTCCAACATCCAATAATCATTAGAAAATAGAGAAGAGTCCAAATAGCAACATAAAGATTACCTCGACGTGCCCCCAGGCAAGGAGACAAATTTCTTATTCTTCTTTGAAGAGGTTTTTGAAACCTTTTTCTTTTTCTCTAGAGAGTCTCTAGCCTTAATAGCTAACTGATTAACAGTTTCCTTTTTGATGGAATTCAGAGTTCGTGGGCTTGTCAGGATTGGTGACGTCAACTCCTTATCAGTTCGTTCCACATCTGTATCACCTCCCATTGCATCAATGTCTATATTCAGCGCATGACTATTAACGGAAAGAGCCTGGTTCACGGTTGCACAATCAGATGTATTAGAAATGACTAAACTTTGATTTGAAGCAGTACTTGTACCCCTTACTCCTGCTTTATATCTCCTTGTGAATTGTTCAAAACAAGAGGAGAGGTAGGATTTTCATCTTCATAACAATCAACGTTACGCGCATTTGATGCAGCCTTCTCATTCATATTACAATTAGACATATTTTTACCAGATGTCGAACAACCATCCTCATTACAGTTACACACTTTAGATGCCAAAGGACCATTCTCACTACTCACAGAACCCTTATTTCGTTTAGCAACTACCTGCCATTAAAACTGATTCTGCTTCTTATCCGCAGATTTAGAGTTCACAACTCCTACTTTCCTCTTACCCTCTGCCTCCACTATAAGATTATAACCGTTATTAGGAGCGCATATCGATGTGGTGTGTCCAAAAACATTACAATTATTGCACTTTGATGGTATCCATTCGTAATTAGCTGAAATTGTTATGAATAACCCATTTGGACACCGAAGGTCGTATTCCTTAACTAGCGTCTTTGTAGCATCTATCTCAACACAAACTCTTGCATAGCTAAGCCTTTGACGCAACAATGTAGTAAGATCAGCATGAAGAGGAACCCCAATAGCACTCGTTACACAACTCAACCCCTTAATTGTCCAATAATCGAAAGGAACATTATACAGCCTAACCCATACCGGAACTATGATCAAATCATCTTTTAAAATTTGCATGTTCGGTTGCCAACGTTTAAGCACCAAAGGTCTGTTTGCCATATGCCATGGGGCTCTTTCTAGCACATTAGTGGCATGATCAACAGAATCAAAAGTGAATAGGAAGAAACCATTATCCGAAGATAAAACTTCTGATAGATCGTAGGAGCCCCATATTCTTTTGGTAATGGAATTAACAATGAGATATGGTAATTTTTGACCCACAAAATGACCAACTAGGGTGGATTTCCAAAGTCCGTAGCCATCCTCAAACACATCAAGTGGAGGAGCTATTGTCACACGACCATCAATCGTAGCGAGGGGAGCAAAATGCAGATTACGGACTGAAGAAATACCAAGGTTCTTACTACCCTTAATGTTATCAACATTAGAACCCTTCAAAGCATTTAAAAAATTCAATTATGTCAAGCTGTGGAGCATGTTCTGACAAACAACATACTAAAAAATGGTGATGATCCAACGGCGAACAAAGGAGATCAAGCTTGAACAAAACCCAATTCACTCTACTGCAACTAAAAATTGTAGAATAGTAGAAATATTGCGAGATCAATATCTCCCACCTTGTTGATTGGAACGAAGATCCATTCGTCACTATTTCGAAAAGGTTGGAACAAACAACATAGTTGAAAATGAGGACGATCCAACGGTGGACGGAGTAGCTCCAACAGTTTTCTCTCTCACTTATGAATAATTTGATCTAGCTCCAACAGTTTTCTCTCTCACTCAGTTTTCTCTCACTCAAAAAAAGATAAATGCAAAGGGGAGTACTACTTGAATATGAATTTGTGTATGCTTTAGACATGCATGATGATGAGTTGTATGACTATTGAATATGAATGTACTGATCTATAGTCATTGGTGTGATTGAGATCAAATCTTTTTTTTTTTTGGTAAGTTGATGTATATATTAAAGGAAAACAATACAAAGATTATAAGGGGCATACCCCAGATTTACAATGAGAGTAGAAACATAAAACAACAGATGGCTACATGCTAGCCACCGAACTGAAAACTCAAGACCTAACTTGATTCGCTAGGAAAACCAATACAACCAGCTAAATATCAAATGAAGAATCTATGTTATTAACCCTCCAAGCTCGTTGGATCCTTTTATTTTCATCTGTTGGTAGAACGTTCCTCATCAAATCAAGCTTATCACGGATGATACATTCGATTTGATGAAAGACCAAATTCTGAGTTCTAGATATTCCAGCAAAGGTCCTTGCATTCCTTTCTTGCCAGATATGATACACTGTAGCTGCAAAACTGAGTTTACGATCAAATCTTCATCAAAATAAGGACACCACACAGGTGGAACAGGTTGGTGGCTTTCACCTTCCTATTTCTTAATGCTAATTTATGAAATGTTTTATTATGAATGTCATAATTGATTAGTACTTAAAAGTATATTTTTATCAAGGTTTTATATCATTATTTTGCACTTGAAGTATAAGTAACTCCTTAACTAAAGCATGTATTATAATAATATATCTAATAATATAAAATACTTTTAATTCATGGTAAATATTCATTTTAAATGTAGGTCTATCACATAAATGAAAAGATTGATTGATGAATTTAATAACTAAAATTGAAAGGATAAAGAGATGGTCAAACTTAGAAAAGAGATGTTGGTGCAGTCCAAACTAGAACACTATTCAGTAATTGAGTCATATTTGCAGCTACAAATCTTGGATTTAGATCTACTTTATATAGATGAAAATGTACGATATAGGCCTATAACTTTAATAGGAGCCCAAGATTTAGAAAGATCATTTTCGAGTCTAAATTGTAGTAACAACAAAGAAGTTTGAATCTGTCCTACAGGTTGCGCACTGTTTAGTGTTTAGCCCATATATGGAGTTCTAGAAGTCCAAATGACCTCTAATGTTTTTCTTGGAAAACTGAGACAATTTCCTACAACTTTTATGTTTTTAAGTGGTTCCAATTCTGACATTATCAATGACAGTTTGGGCAGATAAAAGAGGATAAAGATTGCCACCAAGTCAAGAGTTAGCTACTCACTCATCAATTAGTCATCAAATCAATAGTTCTCAATTTTGGCCTATAAAAAAAGGCATCTACTATGCGTTTAGGAATCTTGGTCTCCAAATTAAGATGCTCTTGCTTTCTCTCTTTATATTTTTTGTAATGTTTATGTTTTGGTTTTATTAATATCTTGTTTATGCCTTTATTTTATTTTCTTTACTTAGTTAAATTTTATCTTATTTATGTTCTTATTTTGTTTATTTATTTTATTTCTTTCATTATGTTTAGTTAAATTTATTATGTCAAGGTGAAAAAGTTATACTAATGGTGTAAAATAAATATATTGTAAACTCAACATAGACTTTAATGTTTGATACTAATATATTTTATATTTGTGATCTTGTTCACTCTTTACTACTTTGATTGTTAAATGACTAATCTAGATTTATGTTGTGTAATACTTAGTACAACAAATATTTAGCACTTTTATAGCTCATATTGTATGGTATAACCGATACCTGAGTTATTAAAAAAACTTGATTTGTTGTTAACATAAGTTATAAGCATGGATGCCTAACAATATTTACAAGTATTAACACTAATCGAATAAAATAACTAATGTAATCATGTTAACAATTTATAATTTGATTGGAACCTTCTTTGTGTGTGGTTTCCAATTGAATAATAAGAGTTTATATTATACTTGTTTAACATATCATTAGTGGATCCTTTAACCTTGACATTTATTGTTATTATTGTTTAGTCTTTACATTAATATTCCATCTCAAAGTTCTTATCTTCTTCTTCTCCTTCTCCTTCTCCTTCTTTTTCTTTATTACTACTGCTGTTGCTGCTGCTGCTGCTGCTACTACTATTATTATTGTTATTATTATTGTTGTTGTGTTATTGTTATCTATAATTTATACAATTAATCTTCTTGTGATTCAATTCCTGTTTTATTGCTTCGACACTCTTGCACTTAGAAGAAGATATCAATATTGTGGTCATGACAATAATATTGCACTAGTATAAATACCAAGCTATCAATGGAGTATTTGTTAATGAATAAATGATTAGCTCCAGCTAATGACATCTTAAGATGATGACTAGGATAAATAAATGATTAGTTACAGCTAATGGCATCATCCTAAGTGGATGACCGAGATAAATAAATAATTAGTTTCGGCTAATGGCATCTTAAGAGGATAACCGAATATGAGAATTATGAGTTAGTTTTAAAAATTGATGAGTTCAAGTGTACTATATTTTGTATATATCAAGTACATGAAAGAACTATGATTGTTATGCTTTAAACAGAGAATAATGTTAATGCTTTTACTAAACTATTTAATTGCTTATTATTAAGTTAATTATAATTCTTGTAAATATTTGAGCTACAAGAGGGACATCACACCAACAAGGTGCCTAGGAACCCCATTACACTAGAATCTACTTTTGCAAATAATCATATGGTCGCATTTTAAATCACAATGTATTTTGTGGGAACAAATTGTACTAATGTTTAACAGCTATTTGATATTTTTTTTTAAATACGTGATGTTTATTAGTATTATAGGATTGCACACTTATGATTATGCACATATATTATAATATGAACTTGTAATCATGCAAACGTAATATGATTGTTATGTGTATGAATTGCTTTTAATAAAATGTTGATTGATGTTTTGCATATAAATTATACCTTGATGATGAGTGGAAACCAATTTATTAATACTCGGAATGATATCATGTTAAAAAAATATTGTTATTTCAGCTTTGAAAAATTAGGTTGTTACAAAGTGTTACTCATTGCTCTTGGCAATTTTCTTGCTAAGAAAATTCTATTAGCAGATTGGGTCAGTGATAGAAGAAAGGGTTAAACCCTTGTTTCAACCCAGCTAGGCTAGGTCCAATGCACAAGACATAAAAAAACAGAGACTTGTTGGGTCATTTACCGGCCCAACAAATCGAGTTTAAGAATGATTAGGATTTAACCTAATAAAGTACAAACTTTCTCATGGAAAACAATTTATCTTGAACCCTAAATGAGACCAACAAATTGAAACATGTCTTAGATTAACAATCAATCAACAATATAGTTTACCAAAGGTAAGGTGTATTGAGGGTGATACGTCTTTCTTTTGCATAATCAATCCCCTTACTTAAACTCTTATAGACCATTAAGTTTTTTAGTAATCACAATATTAAGTGACAACTCCTGAACCTTTTAATCATAAAACACCCTTCAGTCCTAAAAGATAGCTCCATCATTTGACGTTGTGCACATCACAACAACTATAAAGTTATACTATAAGTTACTAACCTGATATTAAATATATATGCTTTTCTTTAAAAATCTCAGTAAAAACAAAAAAAAGATCCAAAATTTCTTATTTGAAAAATATATGTGTGTGTGTGTTTTATTTGAATGCATACGCCTAAATTCTAAAACTTTTCATGCATACTTTATAAAAATAAAAATAAAAATAAAAATTATATTTTTATCATACTTTGAAAAATATGAAAAAATTAGTTAATGATTATTATAACAAGTTTGTACTTATCTATTAGGATTTGACTAAAATTTTAAAAACACCATAAAAATCAATTTATTTAATTAATATTTAGGGTATGAATTTTACAATATAATATATATTTTCAATATTAAATTAAATTAATTAACAAAAAAATATTAGAAATTAATTATAGAATTTAATATTTAAAGATATATTACATAATAAAATATATTTCCAAGTATAAAAGATATAAAATAAAAATAAATACACCATTAAAATTTGAGCCTTAAAATGGTTAGGGTTCAGTCTAATAAGGCAAAGACCTCTTTATCGAGGGGAATTTGTTTTGAGCCTACAAATATATTGATTTCGTTAATAATAAGAACTTTTCTTAAACCTTAAACAGACTAGTAAATAAAAATATAACTTAGAAAATAATCAATCAATAATGTAGTTTGCTATAGGTAGGTTAGGTGTATTGGTGATATGTCTTCTTAATGTATAATTAGTCTCGTTACCCAGACTCTTGTAAACCAATAGGTTTTCTAATAATTATAATATTAAGTGGTGACTCCTCAATCCTTTAAATCGTAATTTCATGATTAATCACAACACATCCAAAACCTTCTCTATCAAGGAGAAAGATTTGTTATTCAATGTTATGCACACCATGACAATTAATTAAAATTTTATAGTGATTGGACAACAAAAATACCCTGTGATAAGTTCTAGAAACTACTATGCGAGAATTGTATTAATTTCTTGATTGATTTAGAATTATTTTTTATTTTATTTAGAACTTTTTTATTGTTTTTCCAGCATTATTTAGGACTTTGTAACTAATATAAATATGGTTATTTATCTAGTATTTATATTTTTTAGAATAAACTTTAATTTTAGAATAATCTATTGTGTGATTATAAGAGAATTCTTTTAATTTGATTTTTCATTGAACTACTCTAACTTATCAAAGAATCACCAAGATTCATAACATTTTTTATACTATTTAGTTCATTTATTTTTAAAGATATTAGGTGAGGGTTTGATTACTTATAGTCTTGGTAACTATAAATTAACCATAATTGATCAACTATAATTTATTAGGATTGATAATAATTAACACAATTTTATATGCATGCTAAGTTTAAATAGAATTTGTTAAATGTTTCCATAAATCTATTAATTAGAAATCATATAATTTGAATACAAAACTCTAATTTTTTGTTATGTTTGCACAATAAAAAAATTATGTAAATCATGTCAGCAAGTAACATTAAGTGAACTCTTATAATATTTGTATTTTATATCTATCATGATAGTGATAATTTTTTTTTTTGTAAATTTCAATTACATCATGTTATTTATACATTAAAAGTAACAAAATGCATGAAATTATATATATATATATATGTGAAAATTTTGAATAATTCTTATGTGAATGAAATTTTGACATAATATTATGGTTTTTTTTTTAAAATCACTTCAAAAGTTCCAACTTTGGTGACTTAAAAAATTCTAAAACTCCAAAAGACCAGCATTACTCCCCTGCCCTCTAAACCAAATTACATGATAATTATAAATTACATTGCAATTATAGTTACAAAGAAAATTAAGGTACATATTGGTTTACTATTAAAAATTACAATAGTTGTTCATTTTTTTTTTAATTTTAGTTTTTTAATTGTAGGAAGTTGTTTTGGATCTTTGTTGATTATTTTTTATGTTTGCATGTTGTAAATTTAAAATTTCTTATTAGATTTTAAAACTTGTTTAGAGGTTAATTTAATGATAAATATTTTAAATTTGTAATTGAAAGAAAAAGAACCAAATTGATAATCAAACAAAAACCACCGATCTTGAATTAGCATGTAAGAGTGCTTTCTTGTCCCCCTATTTTTCTTTTCCTTCTTTCACAATGCTTTTAGTTTTTAGAATTTTAATTTTATTTAAAATTTCATTCTTTTCATTTTACAGTTTTTCAAAATATTGGCAATTCACCAAGTAATATCTAAATAAATAAGCATTAGCTAAGCAGTTGGACAAAATTCACAACCTTCAGCTCATCTTAAAAGACAAATTCGGATATAGCCTAAAATTGGGTATGATGGTTTATTTTCTCAGTCGGTTCAAAGTCATGATGAGGACTGATTGGAGATTAGTGTCACTTAAAATATCACCAGGAGATGTAAAAGGCTAGTAAATTGTTGAGCTTTTCCAAAACAAAAATAGTTTCCTCGAGTTTCTGCAAACTAAGAACCCGTTTGGAAATGCAGGTTCCAAATAAAAAGTATCAAAATTGATGCTTTCCATTTGGGAACGCAAGTTTAAAGCTTTTCATTTAGGAACGTGGGATGAGATGTAACCACGATAAAATTAGAGTCAGAAGTCAGACTAATTACTTTCATTTCAAAATCAATATAACTTAGACACATAACACAAAAAAATAGGAAAAGAACATCCAGAATACAATATCCAGTACTTCTACAAGCAATAAGCAACTGCGACCAAGTTGACATGCACTATAACTTAAATGAAAAAAAAAAAAAAACGCAGCTTGCACTGGAATACATCATCAAACCTCTCAAGATGACGATACCTTGACAGCTTTAAATGCAGGGTGAAGCAAGCCAAGCTCATCCTTCGCTTCAAGTGGATTGCCTGTCTCATTTCTCACTCTCTTAACTCTCCGACTAGCCAGCGATTTATGAGTAAATCCATAAATCTGCAAAATCTGATTATCCCCAAAATTAAATGCGCGATCCATCTGCTTCAAACACCTCTCCACTGAATAATCTCCGAACTTCCCACAAGGCTTGCACCCCACAAAGTGAGTAACAAGCGGCCAACGATGATCACCAAGACCTGGGTGATAATTCTCAATCATTTCCTCATACCTATCAACCAAAATCCCCCAGTAACCATGCAAATAATAAGCATTCTCTAAATACACCTTATCACCCCACTTATCCCTTTGTGTAGCCAATAAATAAACCATCGCAGACTGATCATCCGCTTCGAAAACCGGCCTATTCTTGAGTTCCCTGGTAAGCACCTTCCCTGCTTCATCTCTAATCTTCCCTTTTGGCCCCATTGGTGACCACGCATCCAAAAGATCCAACGACCATTGACAATTCCTCAGCAAAAAACTCCCAGTATTCAATCCAATCCAATTCTTTTGATCATAAACCATTTCATTCCATCCGTGCATGACAAAATTCGAATCCTTATACCTCTCCCACGGCACCTCGAAAGCCATATCCGTAAACATAGCATCACTATCCATCCACCACAAAAACTCAATCTCCGGGTGCGAAATCAATAGCTTTCTAATCAAAGGCAATTTCGCCCAAAACCCTGCCATTTCCGCATCCAGCAATGCCATATTATAAAATATCTCAATTCCATGAAGCCTGCAATAATCAATCTTATTTTTTATAGATTTTAACAAGTAATGATCCCCTACCGGATTCTCACACGGCTTCGGCGAAGATCCAGTTACTAACAAAACACGCGGTTTGTTTGCCCCGATAAAATTGCTAAAATTAGGGTTTTCACTCAACCATTTCGCCCGCTGTTCATCCCAATCTGATATTTTCGGACCCAGAATGTACGGTTTATTCGGATCCGGTTTCTCGTCCTCTCCTTCATCGACGAAGATCTTGTTGATGTCAAATGCGGCATAATTATTCGCATCATTTGCATTACTCGCTTCGTCGTTCTTGTTGTTGTTGGACTGATTCGACTCGGTGAGGACTCGGTGTGGCTCAGCGTGTTTGCGAGAGGCGTAGACGTGGTTTCTGAGTTCGTTGAAGTCTTGTTCTGGCGTACCGAACTTGCCGGCGCCGATTGTACCACGTAGGACGACTACGGTCATGAAGAGGCAAAGAAGTGTGATTTTTCCGTGGCGGGTTGCTCTTTGGATCTGACGGACTCGATGAGCCCCGAGGCACCGGTCCAGCATCTTTGACTCAGACTGAGTTGGAAACAAATGATTTGGAAGTTAGATCTTACCCTAAAGTTTATTTAAAATTTCGAGGATTGAAGAACGCAAGGATGAAGACTTGTTGGGGGTGATTAAAAGGAAATTAGTCGGTGCAGGGGAGGTCGGGCGGGAGTTGGAAAATGGGAACACCGAAGAAAATTATTATTATTATTATTTTATCCGTTTCCTTCGAGAATGTATGTAGGTGTAATTATAATTATTTTTAAAATATTTTATATTTAAAAATATATTAAAATAATATTTTTTATTTTTAAAAATTATTTTTTCTATTAATGTATTAAAATAATTTAAAAATAAAAAATAATAATTTTATACAAAATATTAAAAATTAAAAAATACAATTTACACGCTACCCAAATTTAATCTATACATGGTGTCTCCTGGAGCCTTATTAAAATTAAATTATTATTTATTAAAAAAATTATATAATATTTGTTCTTCTAAAAATAAAATTTATTAAACCAATAAATCTATGATACAATTTATATCTATTTAATCTTAAAAAATTATTAGATAAATCTAGTTTATTATCTAAAATTACAAATAAGAGTTAATAAAACTTTTATAAATCATTAAATTCAATATATTATATGTGTAAAAATTATTTTTATGTATATAAATTTTTAAAGAAAAAGAAATTAAGATATTTTTTAAAATAAAAGTTGAAATTAAAATTTCTTAGAATGTGTTTATATCTCATGTGCTAGATTAACTCTTATTATAGCTTTTAAAATTATTTAATAGTATAAGAGTTGAATTATGCTATTTCTAGTCGTTTATTATTTTTAATTTAGCAATTTACAAGTAAAAATATGAAATAATATATTTCAATTTTGTAATATATATTTTACATTGTAGGAGAGACAATTGGCTTAGGTAAAACAAAGAATGAATTTGGGGAGGGCTAGAGACTAAACAAAGAAAGATTATTATCCTTATTTTGCTGAGGAAGTTAAAAGGCGTGAAGCAAATGATGATGCTTGCAGGACTCTCGTGCACTAGCAAAATATTAATAAAAACAAGATGCTTTACCAAAGTAAGGGCCCCCTTTCAGAGCGGGGGTGTGACCAGGTGTTTTAAATAATCGAAAACTTGGATGCAGTTTTTTAAAATATTATTTTTAAAAATATATTAAAATAATATTTTTAAAAAAATTTTAAAAAATTATTTTTGATAATATTACATTAACATGATTTAAAAATATTAAAAAATTATTAATTTAAAATAAAAAAATAATTATTTTAAAACACTAAAATTAATTAGTTAATGTTTAGAATTGAAATGTGATGACAGTAAAACTTTATTTTAAAATGAATATTAAGTGTGTATTTAATATTTTTAAATGGATATCAAGTATGTGTTTTAAAATTTTTTATTTAAAAATATATTAAAATTATTTTTTTAGATTTTAATTTTTATTTCAACATAATAAAATTATAAAAAGCATTAAATGTATTTTATTTGAAAAATATTAAATTAATATTTTTTAATATTTTTTGATATTTTTAATGGATTAATATTAAAAATAAAAAAATAATTTTTTAAAAATATTTTACACCATGATATTTAATAGATTCAAAGTTAAAACAAGTTGAAAACAGTACCTATGTTAATCATCCAGAGATCCGAAACTACCCAATTATTGCATCAAATATCATAAAGTACAAACAATCTAAAACAAACCCAGGCAAAGCACAATGAGCTATGGAGAATTAAAGGGTTTTGATTACAATATTTCAAATTCAAAGCAAACAAATACCTTGCAAATGGCAACTCTGAAATGAAAACCAGCACATGCATTGCTAGCGCTTGATACATGTTTTCTTTCACTACCAAGAGCATTTATTTCAATTTCTATGATTTGCCGCTGTGGTAACTATTTTTTTTTTTGGTAAGTTGATGTATATATTAAAGGAAAACGATACAAAGATTATAAGGGGCATACCCCAAATTTACAATGAGAGCAGAAACATAAAACAACAGATGGCTGCATGCTAATCACCGAACTGAAAACTCAAGACCTAACTTGATTCGTTAGGAAAACCAATACAACCAGCTAAATATCAAATGAAGAATCTATGTTATTAACCCTTCAAGCTCGTTGGATCCTTTTATTTTCATCTATCGGTAGAACGTTCCTCATCAAATCAAGCTTATCATGGATGATACATTCGATTTGATGAAAGACCAAATTCTGAGTTCTAGATATTCCAGCAAAGGTCCTTGCATTCCTTTCTTGCCAGATATGATACACTGTAGCTACAAAACTGAGTTTACGAGAAAAATTGACGAAACTTTTGCCATGCCAAGTGATAGTGGCCCATCGAATCCATTCATCCCATCCTTTTATCATTCTTGGAGTGTTGCATCTGTCACAAACATCCCACCAGATCGCTTTAGTATAGGAGCATTCAAAGAACAAGTGGTTGTGATCTTCGTTGTTGCAGAGACAGAGTGAGCATCTATTGGGACCATGTATACCAAATCGATGAAGTCTATCTTGGGTTGTGAGTTTTTGTTGGACAGCCATCCATAGAAGAAACGAATGTTTTGGAACAGCATTCTTGAACCACACAATGTCATGCCATTCGACTATCGTATGATGAAATCTTAGTTGTTCCCAAGCTATTTTGATCGAGAATCTGTGATTTGGTGAATCCAACCAAACAATCTCATCATTTTGCCCTATATAGGATTAGAATTGGAAGGAATAGCTTCTACAATGGGGTGCCAGCCAATTGCGTGGGTGGTAGGAATTTTCCATTCTGAGTTATGAATCAGCATATTCACCTTCGCGTTCTTTTCCATACCTGAATCATAGATGAATCTATCGCCATAAGAATCTGCGAGCGGGCTGTTCGGATGCCAATTGTCAAACCATAGAGAAGTTGTCCTACCATCCCCTATGATGTACTTCATCTTCGGCCATGCTAAGGATCTGAGCTTTAGAATCTTTCTCCATGCCCAAGAGCAATTCTGTGGCGTCCTGATTGTCCAGAAATTCCTACCTCGCAACAGATTACATCTGATCCAAGTAGACCAGATTGAGCCATCTGAGTCATTGCATAGGTTCCAAATGTGTTTCAACAAAGCAATCTTGTTCCATTCTGTTATCCTTTTTATTCCTAGCCCACCCTCCTTTTTTGGAAGACATACCTGATCCCAAGCCACTTTAGCCCCAGTAGTTCTCATATCTGAACCTGACCAAAGAAAGGATCTCATAATTTGCTCCACACTTTTTATGACTTGCCCAGGTAAGATGAAGAGAGATGCCTAATAGACCTTGATGGAAAATAAAACTGAATTAATCAGTTGTACTCGTCCTGCATGCGATAGTGTTTACAAGTCCAATGTTGAACTTTAGAGGTGATTCGATCCACGAGACCCTTACAATAAACAGCCTTTAGTCTGGACGAGATAAGAGGCACTCCCAAATATTTCATAGGGAGCTCTCCCTCTGCAAACCCAAGAACATGAATAATCTCTTCCCTCTCAGCATTTAACACACCATAAAACTAACATAAACACATTTTGAGAAACCAAAATTAAAGGAAAACATAATAAAAATCCCCAAAACTAAGAAATCTAAAATTAAAGGGGAAAATAACAAAAATAACTTGAACAACACATTTTAAACTTAGTTTGAATGTTTTTTTTTGGTAAGTTGATGTATATATTAAAGGAAAACAATACTAAGATTATAAGGGGCATACCCCAGATTTACAATGAGAGCAGAAACATAAAACAACAGATGGCTACATGCTAGCCACCGAACTGAAAACTCAAGACCTAACTTGATTCGTTAGGAAAACCAATCCAACCAACTAAATATCAAATGAATAATCTATGTTATTAACCCTCCAAGCTCGTTGGATCCTTTTATTTTCATCTGTTGGTAGAACGTTCCTCATCAAATCAAGCTTATCACGGATGATACATTCGATTTGATGAAAGACCAAATTCTGAGTTCTAGATATTCCAGCAAAGGTCCTTACTTGCCAGATATGATACACTGTAGCTGTAAAACTGAGTTTACGAGAAAAATTAACGAAACTTTTGCCATGCCGAGTGACAGTGGCCCATCGAATCCATTCATCCCATCCTTTTGTCATTCTTGGAATGTTGCATCTGTCACAACACATCCCACCAGATCGCTTTAGTGTAGAAGCATTCAAAGAACAAGTGGTTGTGATCTTCGTTGTTGCGGAGACAAAGTGAGCATCTATTGGGACCATGTATACCAAATCGATGAAGTCTATCTTGGGTTGTGAGTTTCTGTTGGACAGCCATCCATAGAAGAAACGAATGTCTTGGAACAGCATTCTTGAACCATACAATGTCATGTCATTTGACTATCGTATGATGAAATCTTAGTTGTTCCCAAGCTATTTTGATCGAGAATCTGTGATTTGGTGAATCCAGCCAAACAATCCCATCATTTTGCCCTATCATAGGATTAGAATTGGAAGGAATAGCTTCTACAATGGGGTGCCAGCCAATAGCTTGAGTGGTAGGAATTTTCCATTCTGAGTTATGAATCAGCATATTGACCCTCGCGTTCTTTTCTATACTTGAATCATAGATGAATCTATCACCGTAAGAATCTGCCACATTCTTTTGAAGAAACCTTTTGAATGTTTAATTGGAATGTTTTCTCGACCTCATTTAGTTATAGCAAGCCAAAATTCTTATAGAATTAGAATCTTTGAAACCTTTTGACAAAATTTAAGCATGATGTAATGATTGATTCAAAAGTTCAAAATCTTTTTATCAGATTTCTCATATTACACCACTTAACTCCTTCATGATCTTAACTTTGTCCCTTTTATCTATAAATATGACCCCACATCATCATGGATCTAGTAAGATGTTAGACATTTATTCAACTATGAGCTAAGTCTAGAAAGATGTCAAACCTTATATACTTGGGTTTATTTATGAGCTTAACTAAACTACCATGGATTCGAAAGATACTCTACATAATGCATTTGGGTACAACCATGAGTTAAGCTCTAGTCACTATGGATTTAGCGAGACACCAAACTTATGCTCTTTTAGTTTAATTACATGTCAAACCTTGTTGGACTTATAAATCTATTTTAGGACCATATGGTTTTATGTATATGAATTATTCATGACAGATATAATCATTTCCCTACGTCTAAAAATGTATAAAAGGTTTCTTAAAGGGCTTAACATATTTTTCATCTCATTAATGATGTATAAGAGATATTTATTCCTTATTAATACCATTAGAAGCAAAGGACGTTATAGTCTTTCCACTTCCTAGACATAACAAGGTTCAAAGGTTATAAATACCCCTTGAACCACCTAGGTAAAAGGTTTAAAACTTTTTCTACTAAAAATAACTTATATATTTCAAAGTATTAATGATACCCAAAAACAAGGACAAAAACTCTTGTCCTAAGAATTTAAAGCTCTTTCTTTTATTTATATTCATTCTTATTTAAAAGTTATTGATGTTATAATTTAAGGTTTTTTAAGTCCTGCTAATAGGGATAATTTTTACAAGTACTATGGTAAAACCATTAGTTTTATACTTCCTTTGTTAAGGAGAAGGAGATTAATGACATTGACATTTGATTAATCACTATTACTATATCAAACAACTTGTTCCTTAACCATATTAGGTTTTAGGACATCATTAGTTAATGTTATCTGTACAAAACCTTTAAAAGAACCATTAATTACCCTATTGGTTTATTGATATTCATGCTCATCATTAATGGTAAAGAATCAAAACACTAGTGGAATAAGATGTGTAACAGATCTCCTTGTCACTACATATGCAACTCCTTATCCAAATAGTGTTGGCAAATCGGTAGATAAAAGTACACCTTAACAAGTCTTAGTGCCACCTTAACAAGTTATTGTATCCTCTTAATCGCTTCTCCAGCAACAAGTCACACCTAGTGTGATGCGAACATTGTGATCACATGGTTATGCAACTCACACGCAAAGACATCAATTCCTAGAAAGCCAAGTAAATCCAGGTTTAATAGGAATATGACACAAAAATAACTTGTACTTAGGCACCAGCACTATTAAAAATGGAAACCCCTACCCAATGAATATTGATTCATGAACGAGAAGTATAAGGATGATGCTATGAAGACAGTTGTTCTTTGATAAGTCATTTTCAGTTCTTTAGAGAACCAAAGAAGGGAGATTATCCCACCAACATATAATAAATGCAGCAAAGAAGTTTATTGATCTGAAAATTGTATAACTTTACATGTTTGGTTATGCCTTTATTTATACTGAATTTGGACTTAAAAAAACCCTAATAGACCTCCATTAAGTGGACTTAATGATGTGAACCTCATGATCACGTGGCCACGCAACTCACACGCAAAAACACTAATTCCTGAAAAGCCAAGTAAATTAGGTTTGATAGGAATGTGACACAAAAATTACTTGTACCTAAGCACCAACACTATTGGAAATGGAAAAACCCTAACCCAATGAATATTGATTCGAAAAATGAGAAGTATCAAGATGATACCGAGAAGACAGTTGTTCTTTGATAATTCATTTTTTGGTTCTTTAAAGAATCATGGAAGGGAGATTATCTCACCAACACACACACACACACAAAGTATGGTAAACAAGAAGTTTTATTAGTCTAAATTGTCTTTCTTACATGTTTAGTTATACCTCTATTTATAGTGACTCTAGACTTAAAGAAACCCTAATGCTGCCCATTAACAATTGACCCAAGTAAGTAATAATAACCCAAAAACTAAGAAAAAAATAATAAAAATCTAAAAATTACCATTTTAAATATGTCAGAATCAGATTAGTAACCATTAAGAAGTCCTAAATAGACTAGGAAATCTGATCTAAAGGTAGAATATATTCTAAAGTCTTCTTTTGTTTTGTAGTTAGAATGTATTCTAAAATCATCTCCCCTAGAATACAGGATAAAGTCTTGGATTCTCTTTTTAGAACACTAATCTCTTTATCTCTCTCCCTTTGATATCACCTCTCCTTTTGAATCTGCCTTTCTTTATGCCACAACACCTCATCAAAATATATTAAATCCTTTTGGTTTCTACGCTGTGAAAAATCTTCCCAGTAGCCTATGGTCTCATCCTTAAAACCACCATCACAAATATCATTAAATTAAGGCTCAAAATCCTCATAATCAACCCACTTTGGCCTTCTAGCCCTACTACCATTGTTTGGTTTCCATTCAGCCCCAACCTTTCTCATGTCTTGGGTACATGTTCCAACCACATTTCCATGTTTTCTCACCTTCTCAAGTCTGTCACACATGTTCCCTATTATGAAATTCATGCTTTGCATAATTTTTGTCATGGCTTACATTTGGAACATAAGCTCTCCCTCGGGATGGGGTGGTGTATTGTTTTGATTTGACATGATAATACTTGCAAAACTTGGTTAATGGTAAAAAAAATTTTATCCTCACATCACTCATGTTTCGCTCAAACATTCTTAGTATCCTCACACGTTCACACCTCTCATCTCACCTTACAGTTCTTGCGAAACTGAAACCAACACCAAATAGAACCAACTTGGTAGCACAATCCAAATAGATATATGACTCAAGAAGCAATAACAACTAGAAAACAAGCAAAACAAAGTTGAAATGATAGTCTCGCGAGTAGTAAGCGAGTCTATCTGAAATATGAATGAAACTAAAGACTCGAATAAAAATAAAAAATATGCAAAATCATGAAACAACACCTAAATATATTGGATATGATGAAAATAAACTCCAAGAAATGAAATTAATAGAAAGCAAGTGAATTTCAAAAGTTGATGCAAGATAGACTTGTTTACGATAAGTTAAGTCCCAATTTGGAACCTAAACTAAATGATATCCAATTGAGTTAAAAATTTAGATATAGTGCGACATCAACCCAAATAGATAGAATATAAAGTTTGAGCAATTTATGACAAGGTTTGATATACTGATACAAAAACATTATGAAACAGACCTGATTAAACCTGAATTTGAAACCCAAAGCAAATGATATCTAATTGACTCCAAATTTGATATATGATGCGATTAGGACTCAGTAATTAGAGTATCAAATTTGAACTAATTCCGAGTTGATTTGATCCAATTGTCTCTTGTTTAGTTTTCTGCGGTAGAATCTAATAAACGTCTTTTTGAACAATTTTTTTTATATGCTGCAAATTCAAGGAGAAGAAGAAATTGGATACTAAGGAATTTTTGCAAAATCAACAAGAAACAAAAATTTCAAAAGGATATAACCTGATTAATGGAGCCAAGCTCTGATACCAAATGATGCGAACCTTGTGATTATGTGGTCATGCAACCCACACGCAAAGACACCAACTCCCATCACAAAATTCATGCCTATTAATCAAGTTATATCCTTCTGAAATATTCATTTCTTGTTGATTCTGTAAAAAATCCTTAGTATCCAATTTCTTTTTATCCTTGAATTTACAGCATATAAAAAGAATTTTTTTTTTATTTCATTATGTTATTGTTCAAAATATATCAGTAGCATCAAAAACAAAAAGAAAAAGAAAAAGAGAAGGAAAAAGAAAAAAAGAAGACAATTGGATCAAATTAACTCAGAATTAGCTCAAATTTGATACTCTAATTACTTGGGTCCCAATTGCACCACATATCAAATTTGGGGTCAATTGGGTATTGTTTGCTTTGGGTTTCAAATTCGGGTCTAATTAGGTCTGATTCATAAGGTTTTTACGTTAGTATATCAAACTTGTCATAAATTGCTCAAACTTTATATTTTGTCTATTTGGGTTGATATCACACTATATATGACATTTTAGCTTAATTGGACATCATTTACTTTAGGTTCCAGAATTTAGACTTAACTCGTCGTAAACAAGTCTGTCTTGGGTCAACATTTGAAATTTGCTTACTTTCTATTGATTTCATTTCTTACAGCTTATTTTCATCATATCCAACATTTTGGGTGTTGTTTAATGATTTTTCATATTTTTTATTTCTTTTTTTATTAGAGTCTTCAGTTTTGTTCATATTTCGAATAGACTCGCTTGCTACTCACGAGACTATCGTTGTAGTTTCATTTTGCTTATTTTTTAGTTGTTATTGTTTCTTGAGTCATGTATCTATTTGGATTGCGCTGCCAAATTTGTTCTATTTGGTGTTGGTTTCAGTTTCGCAAGAACAACAAGAAGGTGAGATGAGAGGTGTGAGCGTGTAAGGATATTAAGAGTGTTTGAGTGAAACACGAGCGACGTGAGGATAATTTTTTACCATTAACCAAGTTTTGCAGATACTATCATGTTAGATGAAAACAACACATCACCCTATCTCGAAGGAGAACTTACGTTCCAAATGCAAGCCATGATGAAAATGATGTAAAGCATGAATTTCATAATGGGAAACGTGTGTGACATACTTGAAAATATGGGAAAACATGAAAACATTACCGGAACATGTACCCAAGATGTGAGAAAGGTTGGGGCTGAACCAAAATCAAACAATGGCGGTGGGGTTGAAAGGCCAAGGTTATGAGGATTTTGAGCCTCAATTTGATGATATTGGTGATGATGGTTTTAAGGATGAGACCATAGTCTAACAAGAAGATTTTCAGCAGCATAGAAACCAAAGGGATTTAATATATTTTGATGAGGTGCTATGGCAAAAGAAAAGGCAGATTCAAAAGGAAAGGTGGTATAAAAGAGAGAGATAAAGAGATTAATGTTCTAAAAAAATAATCCAAGACTCTATCTCGTATTCTAAAGGAGATGAAGCAAGAACTTGATGTGTTAACGGCAGCAATCAATGCCCAGCAAGCTTTAAAAAAAAGGAGAAAAAGGACTGCAATGATGATATACAAAATAGAATGGCTATAACTTTTATCCAAAGTTGGTGATGATTGTTTGCAAAAAAAGAACTCTAAAGGCTTCAAAAAGAGGCTAAGGAATTGTCCATCCAACTTATTAGTGATTCAAGGATGAATGATCTTGAAATGAGAGGGAATGATAAGAATCCAAGCAAGGTCAAATTTGGATTTTGATGTAAAATGTGCAACTATTCAGTTTTATGGCAATAATCATAATTCTCAATCCAACCATTGGAATGAGCTGAAATGTTACGTGAAGTCTCCTAACATCTTTTTTTTTTTATCTTGGATTAAAATTTCAGGTCAATCGGAGCTCGGAAAAGCATCTCAATACGGGTCAACAAAAGGCTGTATGAATTTTGTTATTTACTTCCTTTTGACTTGTGGACTTCCTATTTGGCTATGATTGTTTTTTCTAAAAGGATATGACAACTTATTTTGGACATATACTAATTCTACAAGGATTTTTAATGGGTTGCAACATAGTTTCCAAGTGTGGTAAGCATTCATAATTATTTCAGAATCCTTTTCTTACAATGATTCCTTATTCATCTCAGCTATAAAAGGAAAGAAGACTTTAGAATACATTCTACTTCCATATTAGATTTCCTAATCTATTTGAGACTTCTTAATGGTGCTAATTTGATTCTATAATATTTAGAATGGTAATTTTCAGATTTTTATTATTTTCTTCTTAATCTTTGGGTTATTATTACTTATTTGGGTCAATTGTAAGTGGGCTACATATATGTCCACTTAAGAGGGGTCTATTAGGGTTTTTTTAAGTCTAAAGTCACTATAAATAGAGGCATAACTAAATATGTAAATAAGACAATTCAAATTAATTAAACTTCTTTTTTGTTGCACTTTGTATGTGTGTATGTTGGTGAGATAATCTCCCTTCCACGGTTCTTTAAAGAACCAAAAAACAACTTATCGAAGAATAAATGTCTTCCTGATATCATTCTTATACTTCTCGTTCATGAATCAATATTTGTTAGGTGGGGTTTTTTCTGTTTCCAATAGTGTTGATGCCTAGGTACAAGTTATCTTTGTGTCACACTCCCATCAAACTTGATTTACTTGGCTTTTCGAGAATTGATGTCTTTGCTTGTGGGTTGCATGACTACATGGTCATGAGGTTCGCATCATAGTGCCTATAAAAGTTACACTACCTGAGAATTGTGGGCAAAATAAGTCTATAAAGGGTTTTTGGCCTCAAAGATCATTTAACCATTATAAGGAGCATACACACCCTTATGATGCTCGAGTATAGATTGGATTTCTTAGACATCCATCAGGGTAAAGCAATAAATATGCTATCCATGTAGTGGGCCACTTGATTAATACTTAAAAGTGCATTTTCATCATGGTTTTATATCATCATTTTGCACTTGAAGTATCAATAACTCCTTAACTAAAGTACGTTTTATAATAATCTATCTAATTATATAAGATACCTTTAATTTATGGTAAATGTTCATTTTAAATGTAGGCCTATCATATAAATGAAAGGATTGATTGATGACTTTAAGAACTATAATTGCAAAGGCAAAGAGATTATCAAACTTAAAAAAGAGATGTCAGTGCAATCCAAACCGGAACACTGTTTGGTAATTGGGTAATATCTGGAGCTATAGATCTCAAATTTAGGTCTACTTTATATGGATGGAAAGGTAAGACATAGGCCTACAACTTTCATATGGAGCTTAAGATCTAAAAAGGCCATTTTCAAGTCCAAATTGTTGTAACAACAAAGAAGCCCGAATTTGTCCTTCACCCCGAGCACTATTTAGTATTTTGACCATATTTGGAGTTCTAGAAATCAAAATAAGCTGAATTTTTTACACAAGAAAGCTGAGACAATTTAATAGAACTTTCATGTTTTTAAGTGGCTCTAATTTGGACGTCATCAATGACGTTTTGGGCAGACAAGAGAAAATAAGGATTGTCACCAAGTCAAGGGTTGGCTATCTACTCATCAATTAGTCATCAAATCAATAGTTCCCAATTTTGGCCTATAAAAGGAGGCATTTGCCATGCATTTAGGCATCTTGGTGTCCAGATCAAGATCATGCTCTTCCTTTCTCTCTTTGTATTTTTTGTAATGTTTATGCTTTGCTTCCATTAATATTATGTTTATGCCTTTCATTTCCTTTCCTTTACTGAATGTGAAAAAGGAAGCTTTTCTAGCCGAACAAGTAAGTGCTATTCTTCAAAACAATAATGCTTTGAAATATAAAGACCCTAGTTGTCCTACAATTTCTTGCTTTATTGGAGAGCATAAAATTGAAAGAGCCTTACTTGATCTTGGTGCTAGTGTGAATTTACTTCCATATTCAGTTTTTTAGAGTGTCAATCTAGGTGAGTTAAAACCAACTTCTATAACTCTTTTACTTGCCGATAGATCTATAAAAGTACCTAGAGGAATAATTGAAGATGTGTTAGTACAAGTCGATAAATTTATTTATCCTGTGGATTTTGTTGTCTTGGACACACAACCTGTTAAGGCATGTAATTCATTTCCTGTTATTTTAGGACGTCCGTTTCTTGTAACTTCTAACGCATTGATTAACTGTAGGAATGGACTAATGAAACTATCACTTGGAAACATGACATTGCAGATAAATATTTTCAACATTTGCAAGCAACCTGGAGATGATAATGATTTACAAGAAGTAGATCATATTGACGAATTAGTTTATGATCAATTTGAATCTACTTTAAGTAAAAATGAGTTGGATGAATTTGAAGATTTGCAAATGATTTATTCTAAGAAAGAAATTACGGATGAAAAAAACACCGAAAATGTTGATGTGAATCTTTTGTCAACAGTGACAACAGATTCGACATCTGACATCACACCAATTGATGATTACTTTTCTAACAAATCCTTACTTTCTCTTATTTTAATGGCTTGGTATAATAAAAATATTAATTTTCTTGCTTTAGGAGATTTGCCAGCTGATTGGAGTACCCAAGATAAAGAAAAGTTTTTGAACGAAGTGAAGAACTTTTATGATGATGACCCTAACTTATTCAAATATTGTTCTGATCAAATATTTCAAAGATTCATTCCCGATAATAAGGTAAGTAGTGTCATTAAACTTTGTCATTCTGATGCATGTGGAAGTTATTTTTCATTAAAAAAGACAGCTATAAAAATCTTTTAAAATGGAGTTTATTGGCCCACCATGTTCAAGGACATGCATGCATTCTGCAAAACTTGTGAAAATTGTCAAAAAATTGATACTGGTCAAAAAGTTTTGTTTTATAATTCTCAACTTTATGCATTCCCTAGCGAGTTAAGATCAAGATGGAGCAATCCTTGTAGGGCCTGTGATATTGAGAATTCAATGAATGACAATGATTTTAAGGAAAATGAACTTTCTTTGAAAGCTTACTTTGATAATTTTCCTAATGAAAATGAATCAACTGGTTGGAATGATCTTATAGATAAAGGTTGATTATTTTATTTCTCTCACATTATTTTTGTGTTTCTTTTTTAGTGAATTTTGCTAGTTTCTCCCACCCCGATCAAATGACAGATAACGGTACTCCGTGATTTAAGTCGGTTCTTTCAATTTCCCATAATAACTCATATCTGTATATACATTTGTGCAATTCTTTGAATCTCTTTTCCAATTCTCATTTGAAAATGGATACTAATCTTGCAAAATTGAAAAAGTATTTTCCCGTTTCGCCTTAGAATGCGAGTACAAAAATTTATTACTTCGACAATCCTGCATTTGGGAGAAGATATCAATCTTTTCGTCGTGTCACCACTCCACTCTGGAAACTTCAAGCTCTCTAAAACCCTATAGGCATAAGAGTGGAAAGCATCTAGAAGGAGGTCCACACCTCTCATCAAATTAAAGAATCTTTCCCAGATGAATGTTGTATACTCATATACCCAAGGACGACATCTCCACAAGAATGACATTGGATAATTATGATAGTTTTACAACTCAAGTGAACATGTGTGAAAAATATGAAGTAACATAAAGCTGGTCATCTAGGATAGTTATACCATGTGTAAGATTCTCCCCATGACCTTTAAGGAATCAATAAAGGCATGGTATAACAATTTAGAGTTAGGTTCTATTACAAGTTTAGGCATCCTTTGTGCCTAGTTAGTGGCTTATTTCAATAGAATTTTCTAAAACTCTTTGAGGTCTATTAGGTGAAAAATAAACCCATAAAAGCATACCTGAAGAGATTTAACAAGGAAATACTCAATGTTGAGGAGTTACTGGAGCATATAGCCTTCAAAACAATGATATATGGAGTTAAAAAAAAAAGCTTTATGGAAGAAATTATATGCCCTACTAAATAGAAGCCTGTTGAAAGTGAAGCAGACAATAGAGAACCCTTTTCAAGTAGAGGAGGCAAGTGAGTTACATCATCGTGCTCCTCTCTTCTCTAAAAATAATTTGACTGAAAGGTCTCCCAAGCGAGATTGCTATCCTAGAAGGGATAACAACCCAAGAAAAACTCAAAAGAAGGTAATCAAAGAATGTTGAGATGAGTACTACTCTAAATGTTACTCTTTCTAAAGTCCTTACAGCCATCTAGGATAAAGATTTTGTTTGGTACCCTCCACTTATGAATCACCACCTAGTACTTACACTTTTAAGAAATACTGCCTTCTTCATAAGGATAAAGTGCAAGACATGAAAGAATATTATGTCTTGAAGAAGAAGATTGAAATATTAATAACCAAGGTTTCACTAGTTTTTGAGAAAAGATTCCCATCCTAAACAAAGAAGGGAAAAGTTGGTTAGTTCATGCGGGCACAACCCAAAATCAATGTTATATTAGGTGGCACTTATATAGGAGGTGATTCCAACACAGGCGAAAGGAAGTATGGGAAATGGGTCCACATGACTGTTTATCTTTAAAACTAGAAGTATAAGCCCATCATTTTCACTTTAAAAGATGGAGAGGGGCTAACTTTCTCACATGAAAATGCATTGGTCATCTTTACAATCATTTCTAATCACCAGAAATGATGAAAGTGCAACCAACATCCTTTTTTGAGAGGTAATGGCATAGATAGGGATATCCCTCTAAAAACTAACTCAAGCAAAGAATCTTCTCATTGGAATAAAAGGCTTAGGTGTACCTAGTTAAAGGCATCTTGGAAGTTCCAATCCCTATAGGGACTCCTCTTTGGTGTGTTTTTCTCTAGTAAATTTTTATGATTATTAACATGTATTTGACTTATAACACCATTATAGGTAGACCCCTCTTACATCAGATAAATACTACCATCAGCCCCAGGTACTTAGTGTTAAAGTTCCTAGCTTAAAAGAGAGTCATTATAGTGTTGAGATTGTTAGTTAAACTTAAGAAAATATGCCTCCACTTGTTTGGAGGGAAAGAAGACCCTAGAACCAGACCAACAATGGTCCTTAAAAGAAAATATGGAGGTCAAAACCCAAGTTATATAAGAACTTAAACATGGTAATGTAGGGGAAAATGAGCAAATAATCACCAAATGGGTTTTACCCTGACACCAATACAATAACAACCACCAATAGAGCTATTCCAAATCCAAAGATCTAGTTTTGCAATAAGCACTTCTGATATGCTAGGAATCATTCTTAAAATTGTTATTCATCGGTTAACTATAGATCTATCCGTTTATTTAATCCGATAGAAGAAAAGGAATTTTAGGGGTGAAAGATAGAGGACAGTAACACAAAAGGTGAATAAGCTTATATCTATTGGTTTTATTAGGGAAGTGATGTGTTCTGCTTGGTTAGCCAATGTAGTAATGGTCAAGAATAAGAATGACAAGTGGCAGATCTATGTGGCTTCACAGATTTGAATAAAGTTTGCTCAAAAAACAATTATCCCCTCCCTAAAATTGATTGACTAATTGATTTCACCATAGGTTTTGAGTATTTGAGCTCTTTATATGCAAATTCTAGGTATCACTGGATCCTTATACATCCAGATGATAAGGAAAAAATAGCTTTCATAATAGAGAAGAGAATATACTGTAACATAGCTATACCCTTTGAGTTGAAAAATATTGGAGCAATATACCAATAAATGGTGAACAAAATATCAATATGTAAGCATTATGAAGGGCTACGTTGATGATATGCTAATATATAGCATGTTGAACAACATCTCCTAAACTTGGAAGTATTCTTTATAGTTAATCATCATTAGATGAAGCTTAATCCTTTTAAATATATTTGTGCCATCAAACAAGGAAAATTCATGGGCTTATTAGTAAGCAGCAGAGAAATTACGTTTAGTCCTTAAAAATTCAAGTTATTCTTGACATGAACCCCTCCTCGTCAGTAAAGAAAGTTAAGTGCCTTATAAGGAGATTAACAACCCTCAATGGATTCATAGCTTCCATAGGGACACACTCTACCTTTCTTCAAAACTTTGAGAAACATATTAAATTTTGAATTGACTCTAGATACTGTCTTAGCCTAGGGAAAGTGAAAACTTTTTTCTTTATTTAGGAGTATCGGACTTAGCGATGAACGTTGTTCTGGTTAGAGAGGATGAAGGAATATAACATCTAATTTATTACTCCACTCATAATCTCTATGATGCTAAAACCATATATTTAAAGGCGACCCTCAATCTAGTAAGGACTATAAGAAGCTCAAACTATATTTCCAAGCTCACCAAGTCATGGTACTCTTGGATCAGCCTTTGCAACAAATCCTCCATAAATTAGAAATGTATGGACAACTAGTGAAATGAGATATTAAATTAGGAGAGTTTAAACTTTAATATAAAACTTAATTAGTTATATAAGGTTAAGCCTTAGTAAATTTCATTACTCAGTGTTCTTTTTAAGGTTCCATCAGTATACTTGAACCCCACCTTTAACCATAATTTTAGATATGCCTATGGAGCAATCCTTAATAATTTCTCCTTAGAAATTATATGCTGATGGTCTTCTAATTTGAATGAGAGCCGGAATAGTATTGGTTAGTGTCAAAAACCAAGTCTTTGAATATAGAGTTTACTTTGAGTTTCTAACAATGCAAAATATGTTAGAGTATGAAGCCCTCTTAACAAGATTAAATCTCTCAAAGACTCTAAAGGCATATCCACTTGAAGCTCATAGTGACTCCTAGTTAATGGTCAGTCAATGTCATAGAATTTATAAAGCTAGAGAACCAATTAAGCAACAATATCATTGGAAGGTCTCAATCTTATCTTCTTAAGAAAAATAAAGTTAGAAATATTTCTATCACTCATATTCCAAGAAAAAATAACTATTTAACAAATCTCTTATGTAAAGTAGCAAGCAAGCTCCGATATTATAGATTTACTAATGGATGTTTAGGTTGAAATCCTAGAAAATCCTAGTATAGGTGAAGAACAACTTATTGTCACTCCCATCAACATGAAGGAAGATTGGATAACCTTAATAAAAAATTGCTTACTTACTGAGAATTACCTTCAAATAAAAATAAAGGCATCTGCCTATTAGGCGAGCTGCAAGGTATTGTATCCTTAACAACTTATACGATCTGAGTAAGGACAAGTTTAAATTTTAGTGTAAAATTTTTTAATATCTAGTTTTATGTTGTCATCACACTTTTTTTATATGAATTTTTTATTCATCCTAGCTACACAAGGATAAAAAGGCTGGTGATATTTACTAACATATTGGTTAGTTATTTTTTGGAGTTTTCTAATTATACAAAAAAGGTTAAAGGAAGGAAACTAAGGTTTCCATGTTTTGAGAGGATTCATTAAAGTTACAATTAATTATCCTAGACAAACAAAGAAACTAAAGGGAAGGCAATTTTAGCAATCAATTTCTTAGCTTATTTTGGATATCTAAAAGTGGTAACAAAGATACTAATATTTTTAGGATAAAATTCCATTCATGACATTATTTAAACTATGAAATTTGTCTATCTTAGGTTATTTTGTTTAATTAGGTGCAACAATTTTAGTTTATATGTTAGATTTGTTGTTTTATTATTTTTTTTTTATTTTTGAGCTTAGTTGACATGCTTTGGGTTTATTCTAAATGGAAAAATATTAGCCCACGAGTTTTGGGTTCATTAATGTTACTAGTTAAACTATTATATAAGGTTTTGTAATCTAAAATCTTCAGGGGCCATGGATTTATGAAATAAACTTGTATTTTTTGTGATGTAACACGTTTTTTTTTGTTGGGATAAAAAACAAATTTGACTTGTCAAGGTATAACTAACTTTGAAGTGTATTCCTTATACTTTTTGTTTATGAATTGATATTCATAAGGTGGAGGTTCTTATTCCAATAATGTTGAACCTTTGGGATATGTTTCTATTGTTTTATACACCTATTAAACATGTTGTTATTTTTCTAAGATTCATTATCAATCTTGTTATAGGTTGTACGACCATGTGATCACGAGATTCATATCAATAACATTTTATATTGAAGAGATGCATTAATTCCACTACTGAGGTGTTTATCCTAAAAGAAAATGCTTATGTCTGTTGCACATGTGCAACATCGCAGTGATCGTCCTTCTAAGTCGAGGTTTCTCTGATGATGGGGGAAAGAACAAAGAATTATTATTTTTATCAGTAAAAAAATAGAGTTATTAACTAGTATTTTGATTAATAGGAACCCTAATTGGTCCTAGAGTCTAAATAAGGAGACTGGATGTGTATAAGGAGGACGTATCAACCCTAATATACCTTATTACCTAAGATAATTTATATTGTTTGTTTGTGTGATATAAATTAAGATATTGTTATATTTTCTAGTTGTTAGTATGTCTAAGTAATATAAAGCTTGTGATTATGTGATTCTGTGGTGATGTAACCCACATGCAAAAATACTAAATTCCGAGAAAGCTATGTAAATCAGGTTTAATAGAAGTGTAACACAAAAATAACTTGTACTTAAATGCCAGCACTACTAGCAATGAAAATCTCCACCTAACAATTATTAATTTAGGAACGAGAAGTATAAGGATGACGCCACAAAGTTAGTTGTTCTCGTTATGTCGTTTCAGTTCTTTAGAGAACTAAGGAAGAATATCTCACCACTCACAAAAGATGTTTATTAATCTAAAAATCTTATCCTCCCATATGTTTGGTTATGACTTTATTTATACTAACTCTAGATTGAAATAAACTCTAATGGACCCTCTTATGTGAACATATATGAGATTCACTTACAATTAACCTAAATAACTAAATGAGTAATGATAAACCAAAGATTAAGAGAAAAATAATAAAAATCTAAAATTAATATCCTATATATGCTAGAATCAAATTTGTCACCCTTTTATACCTACCAATTTAGTTTTCTTCCTAGACTAGGAGAATCATTAATTAATTTTCCTATCTTAGGAGATCAAATCTAGCAACCTTTTGATCCATACAAATTGGGCTATTCTTGGACTTGGATTTGATGAATTAAAGTGTCCCAAACTCCTCTAAATCCATCTTACTCCATATGTTTCGAACAAGCTCATTCAATGTTTCTTTAAGCTTCTTTGTCCTTACTCTTGTAATTGGTCCACTTGGTGCCTCCAAAAGGTCTTCAGCATGATTAAGCTTGGTGTTGGGCTATTACTTATCATATGAAGTCTCCCTTAAGGCAATATCCCCTAAAAAGTCCCAAGGGATGAGTAATGAGATCTTTTTAAAGATATTCTTCAAGGGATAGGTATGAGATATTTCTTACGATAATAACTCTAAAAATCTCAAGAGATGGGTATGAGATCTTTCTTAGGATAGTAACCTTAAAAATCCTAAAGGATGGGTATGAAATGATGCAGATTAGCCTAACACCAAGTGTAATCATGTCAACAAACCATTGGAGGTGTCAATTAGGCTTATCACAAGAGCTAGGGCTAAGAAGCTTAAAGAAGCATTGAATGAGCTTGTTTAGAACATGTGAAACAAAATGGACTTAGAGGGGCTTAGGATATTTAAGGAGCACGAAGGATAACCTTTAATTCATTTAGTTCAAGTCCAAGAAGAGCCCAATTCATGTGGAACAAAGGCTTAATGTGTCCGGCCTAATACTACCCTTGTTAGGCTTGTCTTTTTCTAATACTACAAGGATAAAGAGTCAACAATATATTCTCCTAACTAAGTAAGGAAGTTGGTCATATCTTATTCCTGAAGAGAGGAGGACTATTTAATGTTTTTCCTCACTCAGCAACAAAGGAGGAAATTTGTTTTCTTATTGGTCCAAGTTAAAGAAGGAATTCTAAGCTAATCAAGGACATCAAAAGGGGCAGCAACACAAATTTTTCAAATCAGATTTTTCCAATTTTGTTTGGGACTTTTTAAGGGTGACAAATCTGATTCTAGCTTATTTAGGATGGTATTTTTGGATTTTTAGTATTTTTAGAATTTTCTTTTTAGTTTTTGGGTTATTATTACTTATTTGGGTCAATTGTAAGTGAACTTCATATAAGTCCACCTAAGGGAGGTCCATTAAGGTTTCTTTAAATTCAAATTCAGTATAAATAAAGGCATAACCAAACATGTAAAGGTTATGCAATTTTCAGATTAATAAAACTTTTTTGTTGCACTTATTGTGTGTTGGTGGGATAACCTCCCTTCCTTGGTTTTCTAAAGAACTGAAAACGACTTATCGAAGAACAACTGTCTTTGTGGCATCATCCTTATACTTCTTGTTCCCGAATCAATATTCATTGGGTGGGGGTTTCCGTTTTCAATAGTGTTGATGCCTAGGTACAAGTTATCTTTGTGTCACAATCCTATCAAACCTAATTTACTTGGTTTTTCGGGAATTGGTGTCTTTACGTATGGGTTGTGTGATCATGTGATCATGAGGTTCGCATCATGAGAGCTCTCCTATTGGTATTTTATAAGTGATAGGTATAAGGTCTCTTTTAAGGAAATAAACCCTAAAAGTACCAAGAGATATGCATGATATCTCTCTAAAGGCATTCTCTAAATGATAGGTATGAGGTCTCCCTCAAGGAAATATTATTACGAGATCTTTCTAAAGACAATATCTATGAAGATAGTAGTCCCTGCAACCTCTAATATCGTGCTTACTTGATATAATTCTTAATAATATCCCAAAGGCATGGATCCCTATCAATAATATCCAACTAAAAAGGTTTGAGGGTCTACTTGCAACTAAGAGCATTTAAAACACCCTTTTCTCTAGGAAAGACATGACAAACTTGATCGATTGTTTCCTAAAAATCCTTTCAAGTTTTTCCAATCAAATGCATAAAGAATTGGGGTGAAATTAATAAGTTTGTATTTTTTCATCAATGTTTTTTATGTTTTAAAAGAGTTAAAATCCACAGATAAAGTATTAGCCCAATCAAATGAAGGTATGAAATGATGCAAAACATAATATATTTGAATTTAGCCATAAATTGAGCCCAAGTCACCATGTTCAACCACGAGCTAAGTTCATGTCATTATGGGTCTATAAAGGTGTCAATCCCAATATACTTAGGTCAGCTATTAGTTAAGTCTAAGTCATCATGAGTTCAATCATATGCCAAATATATTTAGGTTCAACCATGAGTTGAGTCCAATTCACTATAGCTCTGGTAAGATGTTAAATTTTGTATACTTAAGTTCAATCATGTTTATACAAGCCATAATGAATCTAACAATATGTCAAACTCAATGTAGTTTGATATAACCATAAGTTGAGCCCAAATCACCATAGATTTAGCAAGAAGCCAAACCTAGTTGGACTTAGAAATCCATGTTAGAACTATATGGAGATCTACATGAACTATTCATGACATATGTAATTATTTCTCTACATCTATATATTAAAGATTTCTTGAAGAGCCTACCATATTTTTCATCTTATTAATGATGTATAAGTAATATTTGTTTCTTATTAATGATATGTAAAGGATATTTATCTCCTATTAATGCTGACTTCCTAGTCTTTTTATTTTTTGAAAACTATAAGGTTTAGGGGTTATAAATGCCTCTTGAACTACCTAAGTAAAATGTTCATAACTTTTTCTACTTATATTTGTATGAATGATGATTTAATCCAAATTTAATGGATATTGATTCAAATCGATCTGAATGAGTGATTGTTTGTTGTCATATTTATAATGAATAAGGTACATATATTATTAAAATCAACTTAAAACTTGACCCAAACTTAACTTGAAATATATATATATATATATATATGTAGACACACACAACTTGTAATTACCCATTGTCATCCTTGTAAATTTGCAAGTGTAAGACAAACTAAAATTACAAGGATAAATGTGAACAAAAATCCAAATTATAAAGGCTAACAATATATTTAATCAAGTTTTGAAATATCTTTTTATTTTTTGAATTTATTTGATATTGTGATAGTGATTGGTTTTTAAAGTATTTTTAATTCAAAAATAAATTTAAAAAATAAATTTTTAAAAAATATTATTTTTAATATCAACACATTAAAACAATTTATATATATATATTTAAATATAAAAAATAAATTTATTTAAAAATAATTTTTAAACAGAAAAATAAAAAAGCTATATGCCTCACTTTGCATTAAGGGTGTCAAAAACACTTTTTTAACACAACACAAAATATATAATATAAATTTGAATCGTAAAATCATAAGTAAAATATTTTAACTAATTATATATTAATAATTTCAGTAAACTAGTAATTAACAATTTCAGTTAAGCAGTAATTAATAATATAATATAATTAAAATAAAAATAAAATAAATAATAAATAATCCAAATATCTTTATTTTATTCATATTGATTCCTTTATTTTTTTAATAAATCAACTCATTTATTTCATCATTTACAAGAAATGAGTACTTTAAAATTTTGTTAGATTATATAATATTAATTACTCTAAGAGCTAGTCATGTTAATTTATAATTGCTACTCTATATATTTGTTAGATATTTTAATACTTTACATAAAAAATTATGAAGAATAAATAAATATTTTAATTTTATAAAAATAAAATCTATAAATAACTTATATTATAAAAAAAAATATAATAATTATAGTCAAAATCAAGCTCTTGATTATAATTATTAATTTTACTAAATTTAATTAAATTTAAATAATTTTATTAATTTTAAAATTTTAATCTAATTTAACACGATAAAATATGACTCGTAAGAACATAAAATTAAAAAACTCCCGTTTTTAACAACATTGCAGGTTAAACTTCAACCCTCGAAAGGGCACTAAAGAAGAGCGCTAGCAAAAAAAAATAAAAATAATGGTAAATCTCTCTGAATCCCAACATCTCAATCAATTTTTTCCCTTCGTATCATACTCCATTAGGGTTTCTACAGTAAAAAATGAATTGCTTAAAGAAAATTGTCGATTCTGGCTGATTTTTTTCCACATTTTATTGTAACCTTGAGATTTGCGAAGAATTCTATTGTTGCAATGCGAAATTAACATATTTTAGTAAGATTTTTTACTCTTTGGCAGGATGGGCATGATGCTGATGATGCGAAAAAAAGCACTGCTGATATGACTGTTTTTGTAAGTTCTTCAACACAATTTTAAGAATTTTTATTTAACCCATGCAATTTAGATCAAATTAATTTATGGGTTTTGTCCGTGTTGCCTTAAGAATGATTTCTTGAGCAAATGAGATGTGAAACCCGTTTTTCAGTATGATAATTCTTTTATCGTGGACTTTTATGCTATGGAGGTTGTGTCGAGTCGTGGGTTATTGCTGTTGATGGTTTGAATTTTGGATTTTGAACTGCATTTAGTTTAGTTAGTGTGTGCTAGAGCAAGGCAGCTAGGGGTATAGGTGCAAGTGCCTTTCGTTTAGTATTATTTGGTTGATTTTTGTGCCGTTCCTGTTTGTGGGAAATGGCTATAGTGGAGTTGTCTGGTTAGAGTTGTTGAAGGTTTGGCTTTGGCTGATCTTTTTTACCGATTTTGTGCAGGTGCAAAATTTGCTTCAGCAGATGGTGGGTTTCTTATTTGCAAAATCACTGATGATTTACGTTTGACATTAGGATATCTAAGGGAAGATGCATAAGTTTACCTTTGCCTTTTGCAGCAATCCAGGTTCCAGACAATGTCTGACTCCATCATTACAAAGAATATCCTTTTTCTCATTTCATTTGCTAAATGCATAGGGCGTAGCTATCTTGAAGGGTAGTTCTGATATTATTTGAGTAGCTTAATACTTATTAAGGGGATAAGTTTAAATCCCAGTGAAATGGAATAATTTCATTGGTACTCCATGGTATTTGTGAGAAGTCTACTTGGTATTGCAGTTGGTCAATATAGTCCACTTTGGATACCCTGCAATCTCAATTGCTGTGTCCATCTGAGCTGGTCGCCTAAATCTTCATTTTGTATGGATATTATTGTGATGTTGAAATCAAAATGTTATTTATTTTTCAGGACAGAATATTTAAGGCTGTTTTCTGTGATTTAAAATACAATATTTTGAAATTTCTTATTGAATGGTGGACTTTCTCCTAGTACCATGGGATTTAACTGTTGATGCTCAGAGTATGTTGCTTAAATGTGAATATGATGCAAATGTAACCAAGTGCTGGTTTCCTAGACTGCAATGGACTTGATGAAATGGGCACCAGGATAGATGAGTTGGAACAGAGCATTGATGATCTCAGATCTGAGATGGGATTAGAGGAGTCTCCTTCTCCATCTGTCCCTCCCAGGGCTAAGGAAGAACCCAAGTCAGGCAATGATTCGGCATAGCTTCATTACATCATCTTTCAAAGCTATTAATTCAAGGAAATATGTAATGCAATGCTTTCTTATTACTATTCTTTTTTCTCTTTGAAAAAAAGTTATTGAGAGAGCATCCAATAGCTTTTTGCCTTATTGTTTTTCTCTTTCTTTTACTTGTCCGGGGAAGGAAACGGGAGTCAAAATACTGAAATTTCTAGTATGCTATAGGAGCGCTTGATGGGTTTGAGAATTTAATTTGTCTTGTGTGATTGTGCTAGTCCCGTGATTTGTGGTAGCATTTTGATTATGCAAGAGCAGGGAGCGGCATTGCGAGTTTTTCGATTGGCTAAAAGGAGTTCATAATGAGAGGTTGAAGTTCTGGTCTTCCATTATGGAGGTCCAAATTTGCTTACGAAGAATACTTGTGACTATGAAGTGTCATGAAGTTCTCCAATATTATGGAGATGCTATTGTAACGAGGTCCCATTCGCATAATTTGTCTTTGTTTGCGGTGCCTTGATAAAGGAAAAGAATGAGATTCTTGGAAACAATTCTTTTTATAGCATTTGATTATTATCAAATATTATTTCAAGATAGAAGAGATGGGGAGATGTAATTCATGTGATCTTGTAACCCATGATAAAATTAAAAATTAATCTAAGAAATCTGAATATAAGTTTGAAATTCAAATCTAGAGGTAACTTTATATCTAAGAAATAATAGTGAAAAATAAACGTGAGTTTAGAGAAAACTATATATTTAAGAATTTAAAGTATGTAAATGATATCATGAAGTTGTTAGTTAATTTTTAATAAATTGATATACGATTTTTATTCATGCAAATAAAGGTTTGCAACATGCAAAACCAAAAAAAATTATGTTTATTTAAATCATCATAGCTGTTAAGATCTACAATTATAAAAGCAATATACAGTCCCTTCTAAACAACTATAATGTGTCATTATAAGATGCAAGTCAATAGGCCATAACTAACAATTATCTAACACAAGTTTACTACTAAAACAAATCATTAAAACAAATTTGTAAACTATGTAACAAATTTGAAACTATGTAAACTATGTCTAATAGACATAAACAAATTCAATTTAGAATAAAGTTCAAAACCAATAATGTTCAAAAATAAAATAAATAAAAATTATCATAAAACAAAGTCTTCTTGCTTGAAATCTCATGCATGACTAAAACATCCCCTTTGTTTTTCTTAAAAGCTTTGCCAAAATTTCATGCTCCAAATTAGCTAGGAAAATTTGTTTTTAATTATTAGAATTTTCTCTTTTAAATTGTTTCCCTTTAGTCTCCTTAATATGCTATTGATGCAGATCTCTTGATCATATGACCAAGCAACCCCTAACAAAGATGATACTTCCCTAAGAAAGCCAACAATTATGTTTGAAAACCTTGACCCAGAGTTAACCTATAACTAAGAATAAGAGGTATTGGAATTTGCAAATTGATACTACAAGGTCGGTTATACCTTGATAAGTCAGGTCTTCTTCATTGTCATAACAAAAAATATGTTTGCTTCAAGCAAAACACAACGATATTTTATAAATTCATAGTGGTTGAAAAATTCAACTTATAAAATCTTATATGATATTTCAACTAGCAACCCTAATAGACTCAAAACTTGTGAGTTAATACTCATATACAATAAACCCAAAATATGTCAATTAAGCTAAAACATGAAGAAAATAATAATAAAAATAATCTATCATTAAATATCACTAGCCTTCTTTTCTTATATAGCTATGAAGAATAAGAAATTCTTATAAAAAAAAGAATTTTGGAATGTTAATGAATTCTTGCCACACTTGAAAATTATATTGTAGCCCATAAAGATCCTTAAAGAACTAGAAAATTTTCAAAACAAGCTACCGCATTCTTATAGGAAAAGATTCCTTGCCAAATAGTAAGTCCATAAATAAAAAGAAAGTAAATAACAAAATTTGTATAGTTTGTTCTTACCTATATCACAAAACCTTCTTGGAACCTGATTGACCAGAAATTTTACCCCAATATTAAACATCATATAGGGAGATTTAGGAAAGTTTTAGCTTGATCCAATGGTCAGATTGAGAAGTATGATTATTGCCGTAAAACTAGACAATAAACACAATTGCGCTAGTGATGTGGACCAGCCTAGAAACACCACCAAGGACCCATTACATATTCCAAATGGGTCAATGATTCAGTCTAATATAAAGGCATTTAATACATTGGTTTTGAACATTTCAACCAAGTCAGAATTGAAAGGTCCATTAGAGCATTAAGAGAAGACCTTAATACATCTTATCCATGTGCAAGAGATATAACCTTACTAGGGCCATGAGGTGAGGACAATAAAGAAAACAAAAGAAAACAAAAGAATCCTTTTACAGCTTATGATTAATATTTAAAAGTGTATTTTTATCAAGGTTTTATATCATCATTTTGTATTTAAAGTATCAATAACTCCTTAACTAAAGCATGTTTTATAATAACATATCTAATAATATAATATACCTTTAATTTATGGTAAATATTTATCTTAAATGCAGGCCTATTACATAAATAAAAAGATTGATTGATGAGTAATTAGTACTTAAAGGTTTTTATATCATCATTTTACCTTGAAGTATCAATAACTCCTTAACTAAAACATGTTTTATATTAACATATCTAATAATATAAGATACCTTTAATTTATGATAAATATTCATTTTAAATACAAGCCTACCACATAAATAAAAAGACTAATTGATGAGTTTAAGAATTGAAATTGAAAGGATAAAAAGATGGCCAAACTTAGAAAAGAGATGCTGGTATAGTCCAAACCGGAATATTATTTGGTAATTGAGTCACATCTGGAGCTGTAGATCTCGGATTTAGGTCTATATATGGATGGAAAGGTAAGACATATACCTATAACTTTTATAGGAGCCAAGATTTAAAAAGGTCATTTTCAACTCTAAATTGTAGCAACAACGAAGAAGTTTGAATCTATCTTGCAATCTAAAAACTATTCAGTGTTTAACCCATATCTAGAGTTCTAGAAGTCCAAATGATCTTTATGTTGTTTTCTTGGAAAGTTAAGATAATTTCCTACAACTTTCATGTTTTTAAGTGGTTCCAATTCTGACGTTATCAATGACATTTTAGGCAGACAAGAGAAGATGAGGATTGTCACCAAGTCAAGAGTTGACCACTTTCTCATCAATTAGTCATCAAATCAATGGTTTCTGATTTTAGCCTATAAAATGAGACATTTTCCATATATTTAGCATCTTGGTTTCTATATTAAGATCATGCTCTTGCTTTCTTTCTTTATATTTTTGTAATGCTTAAGTTTTATTTTCATTAATATCTTGTTTATGCCTTTCATTTTCTTTCCTTTACTTAGTTAACTTTTATCTTGTTTATTTATTTTTCTTTCTTTTATTATGTTTAGTTAAGTTTATTATGTGAAGATGAAAATGTTACACTAATGGTATAAGAATAAGTATAGTGTAAACTTAATATGAACTTTAATGTTTGATACTACTATGTTTTATATTTGTTATCTTGTTGACTCTTTAATACTTTTCTTGTTAGATGACTAATCCAAATTTATGTTGTATAGCACTTGGTACAACAAATGCTTGACACTTTCATAGCTCATACTGTATGTATAACTGACACCTAAGCTATGAAAGGAACTTGATTTGTTGTTAACATAAGTTATAATCATAAATACTTGATGAGATTTACAGGTATTAGCATTGTTCAAAAAAGATAACTAATATAATCATATTAACAATTTATAATCTGATTGGAACTTTCTTTGTGTGTGGTTTCTAATTGAGTAATAAGAGTTTATACTATATTTGTTTGACATACCATTAGTGGATCCTCTAACCTTGATATTTGTTGTTATCATTATCTAATCCTTACATTGATCTTTCATCTCAAAGTTTTTATCAACTTTTTATTATTATTATTATTGTTGTTGTTACTATTGTTATTGTTTATAATTTACATAATTAACCTTCATGTGGTTCAACCCCGATCATGCCGAGTTATTTATTTCTTCGACATTCTTGCACTTGGAAGAAGACATCAATCTTTTGGTCATGTCACATCCTAGTAAAGATGTGCATCGTGCAATTCATGTTTTATAGCCCCATTTTTATAGAGCATGATCGACTTAGTCTTGAGAATCTTACTAAAAAAGATTATTTTTGTCAGTTTTAAGACAAATAGACGGGAAGGTTATCCCCAACCCGTAGAGGGTATTTAAGCTATTCTTGGACATAAAACCAAGAAAAGATATGAGCCACAATCATAACTACAATTTGAGTCTTAGTTTGTAAAAAATTATGTCTTTTGGTTTTATTAAAAGCATAATATTTTATTTTCTTATTTCTATATTTGTTTAAGAGTATTTCAGAATTGTCAATGTTCGTTGCTTTAGGTGATGTCTTATATACTCTCTTTCTACCTTAGGACATTGAGGATAATGTCTCGTTTTGGCTGGGCGGATAGGGTAGTAGTTGATAAAAAAACTAACTGTTTTTGTTTTTAATAAAATCATTTAACAAAACTATTATTACTAGGATGATAAAGTAAGGAGGAATTTTATTGACTTTTGAAATGCATTTTAGTAAATATTTTATAATGGTTTTTTTCAATATTCATAACAAGGTCTCTATCACATACTTCTTGAAATATTCAGGTTTACAAACTCTCGCATTGTTATCACTTAATTCTACTCATATATTTATTTAACAAGTATTTTTAAACCTTAATTTTCACACACACACACTTTAACATATGATTGTGGGTTGCACATTAAATTATTATATTATTTATGTTTTTTTGTTAAATGTAACAACTAAGGGAAAGGAATAGTATATAATTTGCTTTTAAAAAAAGATAATAAAAACATAGATAAATTTAGTTTTGTAGCCTTCTTAACCTAAACAATTAAGCCCAAAGAGGTGTTGTAACACCTAATACTCTAAAGTCAAATGACTTTGGAGCTATTGGCCCAAAGTTTGTTACATGGATTGAGATGAAAAAGTTTAAAGGAATCAAGTGTTGCACTATCTATATATCAGTATCTACAACTCAAGTTACTAAGCTCGTAAGGGTATCTCAACATCTAATGCTCTAGAACTAGCTGGTCTGAGAGTCATTAGCTGAAAGCTCGTTACATGGGTTAAAGATGCATTGTGTTTTAAGTTATATATGTGTGTGTGTGTGTGTATTAAAAAAAGAACAAGAAAAGAAAAAAAAAGATAATAATCTCAACCCAAAGAAGTTAACCTTAAACATCAGAATAAAAATTTTGTTTTCTTCCAAATATAGCTCCATATTTATGTGTTGATATGTTGAGCACACAAAATTTTTTTTTATTAATATCTTGTTTAAAAGGTATTAAGATTTAACACTTTGATTACTAGGGACTAGTAATAAGCTGATTGGGAGGGTGTGATTAGTATTTAAAAGTGTATTTTTATCAATGTTTTATATCATCAGTTTGCACTTGAAGTATCAATAACTCCTTAACTAAAGCATGTTTTATAATAATATATCTAAAAATATAATATACCTTTAATTTATGATAAATATTCATCTTAAATGCATGTCTATCACATAAATGAAAGGATTGGTTGATGGGTTTAAGTATTAAAATTGAAAGGACAAAGAGAGGGTCAAACTTAAAAAAAAAAATGTTGGTTCAGTTCAAACTGGAATACAGTTCTGTAATTAGATCATATCTGGAGCTGTAGATCTCGAATTTCGATCTACTTTATATGAATGAAAACTAAAATATAGGTCTAAAACTTTCATGTGAGTTCAAGATTTAAAAAGGTCATTTTCAAGTGCAAATTATAGCAACAATGGATAAGTCTGAATCTGTCTTACAACCCAAACACTGTTCAATGTTCAGCCAATAGTGTTAGTATCTTGGGGTAGGTTTTTATTGTGTCACACTTCTATCATATCTATTTTGGTTTTCTAAGACCAGATCTCAATCTTAATTGTGAGTTGCGTGACCACGCGATCACAAGGTTCGTATCACTTATGCTTTCTATTTTAAAAATCTACAAATTTATTCTAATTTTATTTTAATATTTTATTTTTTTAATTAAACATGTTTCAATCATTACTATTTTGTTTTATTACTAAATAACAATAATAATAATTAAATATAAATTATTAAGACACAAAAGTTTTAAAAGACTTAATTATGTTAACCAAGTAATGGTTTCATACTAGACAAAGTTTTCTCATTCTTTTCACTTTGAGTTATATCAAAGGTTGTTAAAATTATAATTTTATAAATTAATATATATTGAATGTGTAGAATCATCTTAAAAACTCAAAAATTGATAAAATCGGGTTGAAATCAAGTGAAATCAATAAAATCAAATGAAATTGCAAAAACTTATAATTTTAATATTGATTTTACAATTTCAACAAAAACATATACTGCACTACAATAATATAATATATGTTTTTTATAGACAAATAACAGCATGCCATTTGTCCACACAAAAAACATAATGTCAACTATACCCTTAAGGGAATGACATGAAAGACCTCCTTGTCATGCTCGATTCCCTACATAGGGAATCCCCTTTTGTTTTCACTTCAATAGTATAATTAACTTCTTCTTAATTATTTATTAACTTAATTTTTTTAATATCTTCCTTATATCGTCTACCAACAATGTTCCTTATCACTAATAGTAAACCATATATTTTAAGATACAACAATGTTCCTTATCACTAATATTAAACCATATATTTTAAGATACTTGAACTCTATATAAATTTTTATTTGAACAATGTATTTTAAGGTGTTTAAATTATATATATATATATAAAATTCTTTATATTTTTACAATTTGTTTTCATAATCTGAATTTATATACCAAACAATGTTCCTTATCACTAATATTAAACCATTAAGTAGAGGAACCGCTAAAAAGATAAATGGATTTTATGAAGACCACAAACTCCACTAGATTATATTATATACCAAACATTACCTTATTTTTATAATCCAACTATATAACATGGAGATATAAATTAATACAGTTTATCCACGATTGAAAACCAAAATTAGAATCAACACAAGATCCGGATCAAGTATGAGTTTTGATGGGTATATCAACTTTTTTTTACATCAACCCTTAGACAAAAAAAAAAAAGTGCAACCTGCTAAGCCCGGCTACTTTTAATAACAGTGCTATTAGTTGACACAAATCGTCATTATCATTATGCAGTGAACATCGCACGGGCTTTTCGTATTATGTCATGAACAGTCCACTTACAAGCACAAATAACATAATCAACGGAAATTAATCTATCTTAGGCAAATAAAAATTAATATTTATGTCAATAAATTGTTGTTAAGTACAAGATTTTAAAATTCACCGATGAACCATCTTATATATTTGAATTTTCATTTTTATTTATTCCACGCCCATCTTAGTAAGTGTATACTACATACAATCAATAATCAAACAATACCCATATATTATAAACACTCAAAATACATAAAAAAGGGAAAAAATAAAATAAGAAAATTACAAAAAAAATTGTTACTGTTACGTTATTTTTATTTTTCTTGATTAATTAATTCCTGCAGCGTGTAATACGACTACACCCGCGAGAGTAAGGATTAGCCTGAGCTCCAGGTCGACAATTATAATACGAGGCGCCGCGTCTCGAACATGGTACAGTGTTCCTCCTCAGCGCACCATAGCTTACGTACCTCGATGTTGCTAGAATGCGCCTGTTGCTCTCTGTGTCCATCCCAAACTCCTCAACCATCAAGCATTCAGCAATGGACCCCCGGCACTCCGACGACGACTCCAAGGGGAGAAAATCAACTGCTGTTGATGATGATAGGGACACACAGACGGCTAGGATTGCAGAAAGTAGAAGGAAAACGTAAAATTTTGAGGTTGTCATTGCTGGGAGATGAGGGTGGAGAAAGAGAAAGAGGCAAGGGGGAAATTGGGAAGTGGAGGAGCTGATGTGGTTAATAACTTATAAGTGAGGTTGGGTAGGAAAATGGTATTGGTTTTAGGGACTAATTACGAGAACACCACTTGACCGTCTTTACTTGTGATCTAAGAATGTCAATGAGTTAATGGAAACCCTTTAATCACTCTTTTGACTTAGCGAGGTTGAGTTTATGTTTTAAAGTGCATGTTTGTTATTTTGAAAAAGATTTTCTATTTTAAAGTTATAAATTAAAAATTAATTTAAATAATAAAAACCAAACAACTTTAAATTTATAATTAATGTAAAAATATTAATAAAATTTTAATCAAAATCATTGGTTATTAAGCTTTCATTTAAACTCTTGAAAAATTAGTTTGATGGTTAAAAAAATATGCTTACTTTTTTAATTTTCTAGGTTCAAATCTTAAAATTGTTGTTTGAAAAAAATTTATTAAAATTTCCCTAAATATATCATGTAGATGTGAGGTTGTATCTTTAAAATTTTATAAAGAGAGAATTTAATTTTAACTAATGCACAATCTAAAAATAAACCAATAAAATCCTTACTATAAAAAAAAATTATTATTCATGTTGTTGCTTTTTTATATTGTACATGTATTATTATAACTTAAAATTATATGTTATTTTTTTTATTAGTATTGCTATTATTATGCAACTGTTTTTTTAATAAAATAAGTTTTGATTTCTATTAATTTTTAATTTTCAATTAATTATACATTGTGAAAAAACTATTCTTGTTGTATATCTTAAAGTCCATTAAGCCTTTTATTGGGAAAAAAAATACAAAAAACAACTATTTATAAATTCCATTTTGAAAAGAACTTAGATGATCAAAATCAAAATATCCACCAAATTTTTATTTTTATAACAAATCATCTCATCTTTATCTTATTCCTATGAAGATCTTTAAAAGTAAAAGATGTGTAAATGAATATTTTAATAAATCTAGCTTTAATATTAGTATTTTTTGTATAATAAATCAAAGGGTTAATTTTTGATCTATTTTTATATCATTTTTAGATATTAAATTTATTTTAAAATTTAATTCTTAATTTAGAGAGTTGGGAACAATCTATTAGTTTAATAATAAAATCATCTAAAATAATATATATATTAATAATAATTTCTACGCCTATAATAATCTTTGTGTAACCAACAAGTCCGGTTAATGGACAGCCCATATGATGCAATGTAATAATAGCAAACAAAAACGTGACTAGGCATGATAATGAAGGGTTGTTTTTGTTTTTTTCAAAAGGAAGGAGGATTGATTCTCATTTCTCGGATCAAAATCATGGAGGAGAAGAATGAGATAATTATGGTGCTAAATTAGGTGTGATCTTTATGTGTTCTCATGTCTCATTCATGGAGCAACGTTATCTTGCCGGCATTATTTATTAGCGCGTTTTGTGCCGTCCTTGGAATTTGATGATGATGATCCGCACACGCCTTAGTGAGGTCAATTTTCTTATCTTTTTCATAATGAGAAAAGCAAAATATATCCATCATCATAAATAAATAAATAAATAAAAATAACATTCATATGATGGCATATTTCTTGCTCAATCAACCCCCTCCATCAATAAAAAATAATGAATTTTAAATTATAATTATTAGATTTAAGGATTAACTACCAAAAATTTAGATTATTGAGTTATCAATTTAACACAAGTTCAAGATAATATTATTTTATTTTATTGATATAAAAATTTTTGGAGTCAACATGATTGGGTTAATTGTGTGAAAGGTCAATCATGTATTATCAAGTTAATTTTTTTTTACTTAATTTAAATATAGTCTAGGCTAGATTCTGGGTTATGAATTTTTTGAAATTAATCCTTCAAAATATGGGAATGTTGAACATGTTTAATTGATGCACATGTTTCGTCTTTATATAATCTGTTGTTTGAATTCTTTAACAAAAAAAAACATGATAATTGATATCTGATGTTTGAATGTTGAACTTAAATGGGATGACTTTTAAATGGTTAAGATGGTAACAAAAAAACATGATAATTGATACCAACATTTTTGATAATTGATATGGTTGGCGGATCTTTCTTGATTAATTAATCATGTACTTTTGGTCCACTAAAAATTATGAAGAAAAAAGTATGAGGTTTTTTTTTTTTTACTACTTGGAAAAAAATGTCTGATCCCAAGCCAATCGGGGCTATCCTTGAATTCTGAAGAAAAGTGAAAAGGACCAGTGCAATCCAATCAGGCCCCGCACCTAATCCCAAGTTTAGCCAGCTTACGCTGTCGGTATGCTCCTAAACTTCTTTGCTACTTTCGTGCTCAATATGGCTCTTGAACTCGCTTGTTTCCTTAGTTTTACTGAAGAAATAATAATAATAATAATAATAGCAGCAATTATTTTTTTATTTAAAGATAAGAGATATTATCAAATAATTTTATAATTAAGTTGAGATGCCGCCGAATCATTTAAATCCTTAGAAAATACTATAGAATCTCATTCATATTCCTGTAAAACAATATTTATTTAAATTGATTAGAATCTCATCAATTATTTTCTGGTCCAGTAATGGTTATTAAATTTGGATGTTATAAACTTATAGTCCTAAACACGATCCAAATTAAATTTTAATTTAAATAAGTATTAATTTTAACTTAATTAAATTTAATAATTTTTTTTTTGGGTAAGTTGATGTATATATTAAAGGAAAACAATACAAAGATTATAAGGGGCATACCCCAGATTTACAATGAGAGCAGAAACATAAAACAACAGATGGCTACAAGCTAGCCACCAAACTGAAAACTCAAGACCTAATTTGATTCGTTAGTAAAATCAATACAACCAGCTAAATATCAAATGAAGAATCTATGTTATTAACCTTCCAAACTCGTTAGATCCTTTTATTTTCATTTGTTGGTAGAACGTTCCTCATTAAATCAAGCTTATCACGGATGATACATTCGATTTGATGAAAGACCAAATTCTGAGTTCTAGATATTCCAGCAAAGGTCCTTGCATTCCTTTCTTGCCAGATATGATATACTGTAGCTGCAAAACTGAGTTTACGAGAAAAATTGACGAAACTTTTGCCATGCCAAGTGACAGTGGCCCATCGAATCCATTCATCCCATCCTTTTGTCATTCTTGGAATGTTGCATCTGTCACAAACATCCCACCAGATCGCTTTAGTATAGGAGCATTCAAAGAACAAGTGGTTGTGATCTTCGTTGTTGCGGAGACAGAGTGAGCATCTATTGGGACCATGTATACCAAATCGATGAAGTCTATCTTGGGTTGTGAGTTTCTGTTGGACAGCCATCCATAGAAGAAACGAATGTCTTGGAACAGCATTCTTGAACCACACAATTTAAATTTAATAAATTGATCCATACTGGTCGATTTAGCTCAACTTTTATGAGCTAAAACCAATAAATTAAAAAATAAAATAATATTTTTTTTATATAAAAACAATAAATTAATATTGATTTGGTGATTCATAGGTTGATTAACAACCTAATGATTAAAGATATTTTTATGTAAGACTAGTTAATTTAACAAGTTTATGGTTAAAATATAGCGTGAATGTGCAACTATACGAGAAATAGGATACTCAGATTAATGTTGGGCATTTGGATGTGCCCATCATTTATCATGGTTACTTTAATACATTTGTACTTTATTGTTTTGGTAGTGCTCAGGTTGTTTACTATCTGTTTCTAAATTTAATTTGTGGCATTTGGTTATTTGACATCTACTTGTTTTTGTTGTCTTTGTCCTTGAATTCATACATGTTTTTAGATTTGTTAGAAGAGATTCTTAAATAAGTTTTATTTTTTCTTAATACGATTAAAGTTTGTGTCAATTGCTTGGATCCATCCATGTCCAATCCAAGTTCTAAAAAGTTAATTGACCTTATTTGATCTAGAATCTTTGATAATATGATTGTTTTAATTAAAACTTAAATTGACATTTTATTTAATTTTTAAAAATATCATTATTTTGATTTTTTTTAAATTGAAGCGATATCATTTTGATCATTTTAATTGATCTATCTTAATTTTTTTAACCCATGAATCAGGTTATAAGTCTTATCAAATTTAATAACTTATTGTTCAACTGCATTTATCTTGAGATGGTCTTCCATGGATTAGATTGATAAGAACAAAAGCCTTATGTACTTTAGGGTAAGAAGATTTCAACTCAAACAATTGGAGGAATTTTTTGTTGTGCTTACCTATTAAATGGTTTTTGATTATATTTTTTTATAAGCCAGGGAAGTTTGAAATATGAAATCAACAGAAAGAGCCATTAATTTATATTTTATTTTGTGATAATGAGAATTGAGCTTTTATTTGAGGCTAAGGGTGGATGATAAGTGCGTAGGTGAATAAAAGGTGAAATTTTGGGTTAGCTAGTGAAGTTTGTCTTAACTATCATGTTTGATAGGACAATATATTTATGTGCTAATAAGGAACAAATAAAATGTGGTTGTCGTTATCTTGAATAGTCGACAGGTCAGACATTTTTGTAGATTTAACAAAAAGAACATTTTTTTTAGTTTCTTAAACTCACAATCCATTAAATCATTGACTTGAACTCAATCTATGAGTTTAACACCTAAAAATTTTAAGTTGCTTATTCATGGAGGAGACACTGATATGTTTAACCATCCTACACCTAGGATAACCTGTCTAAAGGAAGGTGTAATAAATGAAAACACTCAAGGGTCAATGATGTGGATCAACCTATATACATTAGCAAGGACTCATTATGATGCGAACCTTATGATAACATGGTCACGTAATCCACAATTAAGATTGACATCTAATCATAAAAAGCTGAATAAGTTTAATAAAAGTGTGACACAATAAAAACCTATCTCAAAGCACCAACACTATTGGAATGAAATAGAATGATACCACAAAATCAGTTAATCCTAGGTAAGTTACATTTAGTTCGTTCAAAAACTAAAAAAATACAAGAATCACTCTCACACGTTAAAACTAAAAAAATTCAAAGGTAATATTCATCAATGACTCCTAAAATTTAGGTTATATAACTTTAAATAGTTCTTAAAAATTAATCCTAGTAGATCTACTAACACGACTAAAGAGTTTAATGTCTTCCTCTTGATGCAAGAGTGTTGAAGTAATAAATAATCCGACAAGACTGGGATCGAACCACAGGGAGGTTAACTATATCAATTACAAATTATAATTATAATGATGGTGATGGTGATGGTGATGGTGAGTTAAAGAAGACTTTAAAATGTAAGATTAATGTAAGGATTAAATAAGGATAAAATAATTGTTAAGGTTAGAGAATTCACTAATGGTATTTCAAACAAATATAGTATAAACACTTTTTATTACTCAATTATAAACCATACACAAAAGAGATTCCAATTAGATTATAAATTGTTAATATGATTACATTAGTTATCTTATTCGAATAATGATAATACTTGTAAATGTTGTTAGATATTCATGATTATAACTGATGTTAATAACAAATCAAGTTCCTTTCGTAACACAGGTGTCGGTTATACCATACGATTGAGCTATAAAAGTGTCAAGTATTTGGTTACACAACATAAATCTAGATTAACCATTTAACAAGTAAAGTATTAAGAGTGAACAAGATAACAAACACAAAACATGTTAGTATCCAACATTAAAGTCCATATTAAGTTTATATTATATTTATTCTTAAACCATTAGTGTACCCTTTTCACCATGACATGATAAACTTAGCTAAACATAATGAAAAAAATATAAATAAATAAAAGGAAAACATGATTATATAAGTATAGTAAAGAAAATTAAAGACATAAACAAGAAATTAATGAAAGTAAAACTTAAGCATCACAAAAATATAAAGAAAGAGAGGAAGAACATGTTCTTGATCTGAAAACCAAGATGCCTAAATGCATAGCAAATGTCTTATTTTATAGGCTAAAATTTAAAATTATTTATTTATTGGCTAATTGTTGAGTGGGTGGCCACCTCTTAGCTTCATAACATTCCTTACCTTCTTATTTGCCAAAAAAGTCATTTCTAACATCAGAATTTGAAGAGACTATCTCCATAAAAGTTCTAGAAAATTATCTTAGCTTTCCAATAAAAAACAAATCAATACATTTGGATTTACAAAACTTGAGATATGAGCTGAATTATTGGAAAAACCTGTTAAACCCCTAGAGAGAGAGATAGTTTAGAGATCAAACTGTCAAAGCTAGATCTATTCTGTCCACTATTGGATTGCCCTTATTTTTTACTATGTTTTTTTCTCTAACCTTCTCGAAACATTGACCGAATGGATCTTGTTTCCAATCAATGAGGTGGGAGATATTGATCTCATAATATTTCTACTGTTCTGCATTTTCAGTTGCAATAGAATGAATTGGAGTGTTGTTAAAGGTTGATCTCCTTTGTTCACCGTTGGAGGGTCATCATTTTTTAGTATGTTGTCCGTCAGAACATGCTCTATAGCTTGACCGAACGGATCATCATTCCAATCAATGAGCTGAAAGATACTAGCCTTGTAATTCTGTAATTCTCTTCTTCTTTCATGAACAATCTGAATCTTGTAGTTTCTAAGATTAGGTTGTTGTTGCTCTAAGCTTAGGTTACTTTTTAGACTCATTTGTATGCTACCATAATGTCCTTATGTTCTGTTGTGGACACTATTCTAATGGTTAGCTCTAACATTGAACAACACAATGAAATCAAGTTTGGACATATATTAAGATTAGAGCTACAAGAAATGTCGAATAACCATGGGATGAGGATTTCTTAGTTTACTAGTGTTAATCAAGCTGATTCTAAAGCTAGCATAGAGAAACACTCTAATTTCCAAGCTACTATTGTTGTTTCAAAAATGAATCATATGTTAGGTTCTAAAGTTGATGAATTAAAGGTAGGGTCTCGGCAACAAGACTAGTTAAACCTTAGCTCCAAATTGAATTTTTGAAATGCTTTGAAGGGTTCTGATATTGATAACAATGAGGGTGGCAAGATGACACGACTAAAAGATTGATGTCTTCTTCCAAATATAGGAGTGTCGAAGTAATAAATAACCTGGCAAGACCGGAATCAAACCATAGAGAGGTTAATTGTATAAATTATAGACAATAATTATATATAAAAAAAACCCAACAATAATAGTAGTAATAGTAATAATAATAGTAGTAATAGTAGTAACAATAGTAGTAGTAGTAGTAGTAGTAGTAGTAGTAATAGTAGTAGTAATAAGAACAAAAACAACAACAACAATAACAACAACAACAACAATAACAACAACAATAATAATGAAGAAGAAGAATAGGAAGGATAATAAGAAGAAGAAAATGAGAATTTTGAGATGGAATATTAATGTAGAAATTAAACAATGATAATAACAAATGTCAAGGTTAGAGGATCTACTAATGGTATATCAAACAAGTATAGTATAAACTCTTATTATTCAATTGGAAACCACACACAAAGGAGATTCCAATCTGATTATAGATTGTTAACATGATTACATTAGTCATCTTATTCGATTAATGCTAATACTTGTAAATCTCGTCGCGCATTCATGATTATAACTTATGTTAACAACAAATTAACTTCCTTTCATTCCTCAAGTGTCGGTTATACCATATAGTTTGTGCTATAAAAGTGGCAAGCATTTGATGTAGCAAGTGTTATACAACATAAATCTAAATTAGTCATTTAACAAGCAAAGTATTAAAGAGTGAACAAAACATGTTAGTGTCAAATATTAAAGTCCACGTTAAGTTTTACATTATACTTATTTTTACATCATTAGTGTAACCTTTTCACCTTGACATAATAAACTTAGCTAAACATAATGAAAGAAAGAAAATAAATAAATAAACAAAATAAAAATATAAATAAGATAAAAGTTAACTAAGTAAAGGAAAGGAATTGAAAGGTATAAACAAGATATTAATGAAAATAAAACTTAAACATTACAAAAATAAAAAGAAAGTTATTAATCAATCTTTTCATTTATGTGATAGGTATGCATTTAAAATAAATATTAACTACAAATTAAAGAGATGTGTTATTATAAAACATGCTTTAGTTAAGGAGTTATTGATACTTCAAGTGCAAAATGATGATATAAAACCTTGATAAAAATGCACTTTCAAGGCCAAGGTGGGTTGATTGTGAGGAGACTGTTGATGATATTGGTGATGGTGGGTTGATTGTGAGGAGACTGTTGATGATATTGGTGATGGTGGTTTTGATGATGAGGCCATAGACTACCGGGAAGGTTTTCGACAGCCTAAAAATCAAAGGGATTATAGGAATAAAACTAGGGGCTAATTTGGCCAAAGAAAAAATTTCCATAGTGTTGTGGGACATGCTGATTTAGATGGTGATTTAGATGCTATCAAATTGAAAATACCTTCTTTTCAAGGTAAAAACGATCTCAAGGCATATTTGGAGTGGGAAAAAAAGATGGATTGGATTTTTGATTGCCATAACTATTCGGAGCCAAAAAAAGTGAAATTAGCAGTCATCGAATTCATGGATTATTCACTGATTTAGTGGGATCAAAATGTTACTAGTAGAAGACGCAGTGGAGAGAGGCCGGTAGCATCTTGGAAGGAGATGAAAGTGTTGATGAGAAGGCAATTTGTGCCTAACCACTATTATAGAGATTTGTATATGAAATTGTAGAGTTTGAATTAGGGTTCTAGGTCCGTGGATGAGTGTTTTAAGGAAATGGAGATTGCCATGATTCAGGCCAACATGATTAAGGATCGGGAAGCTACTATGGCTAGGTTTCTAAATGGACTGAATAGGGACATTGCGAATGTTGTAGAATTACAACATTGTGTGGAATTGGAAGACATGGTCCATATAGCAACGAAGGTAGAGAGGCAAGTAAAGAGAAGGGGCAGTACACGTTTTCAGACCAATTCAACTTCATCTTCCTCAATATGGAAGCTGAATTTGAAAAGAGAGAGAGCTATCCAACCAAAGCCTTATGCAAAGGCTGAACCACCTAAGGTAAAAAATGATACTTATACGGATGGGAAAGGTAAATCTCAATCTCAACCTACTCGTGATCACATGGTCACGCAACCCATACACAAAGACACCATTTCCTGCAAAACTAAGTAAATTAGGTTTGATAGTAGTGGGACATAAAGATAACTTGTACCTAGGCACCACCCAATGAATATTGATTCGCGAACAAGAAGTATAAGGATGATGCCACGAAGACAGTTGTTCTTCGATAAGTCATTTTTCAGTTCATTAGAGAACCATGGAAGGGAGATTATCTCACCAATATACAAACACACACACAAAGTGCGGCAAACAAGAAGTTTTATTGAATTATCTTGAACTTATCAAAAATTAATTATCTTCATGACATTCTACCTTATACCTTTTGATACGATCCAGGCAAGTTCAAATTCGAATTTTGATGTGAAATGTGCAACCATCCAGTTTTATGACAACAACCATAATTCTCAATCTGACCTCTGAATCGCGTTGAAGTTTTAAGTGCAATTTCCTGACATGTTGTCGTGCCTTTAGTTAAAATTTTAGGTCAATCAGAGTTCAGAAAGACATCTCAATATGGTTAACACAGGTTATATAAATTTTGTTATTTACTACCTTTTGACTTGTGGACTTTCTATTTGGTTAGGATTCTTTTTCTAAAAAAATATGGCAGATCATTTTGGAAATATACTAATTCTACAAAAATCTTTAATGGGCTGCAACATAGTTTTCAAGTGTAGTAAGGATTCATAACTATTTTAGAATCCTTTTCTTTAAAGAATTCCTTATTCATCCTAGCTATAAAAGAAAAGATGACTTCATAATAAATTCTACCTTCAAATTAGATTTCCTAACTTGTTTGGGACTTCTTAATGTTGACAAATATGATTCTAGCATATTTTAGGATGGTAATTTTCTAATTTTTATTACTTTCTTCTTATTTTTAGGTTATTATTACTTATTTGGATCAATTGTCAGTTTGGTATACATGGTCCTAATACATGCTCACTCTGTCTCCACAACAACGAAGATCACAACCACTTGTTCTTCGAATGCTCCTATACTAAAGTGATCTGGTGGGATGTTTGTGACATGCAACATTCCAAGAATGACAAAAGGATGGGATGAATGGATTCGATGGGATATTGTCATTTGGCATGGCAAAAGTTTCATCAATTTTTCTTGTAAACTCAGTTTTGCAGCTACAGTGTATCATATCTGGCAAGAACAGAATGCAAGGACCTTTGCTGAAATATTTAGAACTCAGAATTTGGTCTTTGATCAAATTGAATATATCATCCGTGATAAGCTTGATTTGATGAGGAATGTTCTACCAACAGATAAAAACAAAAAGATCCAAAGAGGTTGGAGGGTTAATAACATAGATTCTTCATTTGATATTTAGCCGGTTGTATTGGTTTCCCTAATGAATCTAGTCAGGTCTGAGTTTTATATTCGGTGGCTAGCCTGTAGCCATCTGTTGTTTTATGTTTATGTTCTCATTGTAAATCCGGGGTATGCCCCTTATAATCTTTGTATCGTTTTCTTTTAATACATACGTCAACTTACCAAAAAAAAAAGATTCCTACAAAGGTCCTTACCTTTTGTTCTTGCTAGACACTCTTAATATCCTCACACCTCTCATCTCACCTTCTTGTGGTTCTTGCAATACTAAAACCAACACCAAATATAATCAACTTGGCATCGTAATCCAAATATATATATATATATATGACTCAAGAAGCAATAAAAGCTAGAAAACAAGCCAAACAGAACTACAATGATAGTCTCGCGAGTAGTAAGTGAATCTATTCGAAATATGAAGGAAACTGAAGACTCAAATAAGAATATAAATAAAAAATATGCAAAATCATTAAACAACACCCAAAAATGTTGGATATGATGAAAATAAACTACAAGAAATGAAAAAAAATAATCTGAATTTCATAAGTTGACGCAAAACAGACTCATTTACAACAAGTCGGAATCTGGAACCTAAAGTATATAATGTCTAATTGAGTTAAAATTTAACATATGGTGTGATATCAACCCACATAGACAGAATATCAAATTTGATTAATTTATGATGTGGTTCGATATATTGATGTAAAACATTATGATTTAGACCTCATTAGACATGGATTAGAAACCCAAAGAAAATGATATCCAATTGACCCTAAAATCAATATATGGTGCGATTAGGTTCCCAATAATGACAGAGTCAAATTTGATCTCATTCCTAGTTGATTTGGTCAATTTTTTTTAGTTTTCTACGATAGAAACAAATAAATTTTTTTTTGAACCTCATGATCACGCAATCCACACACAAATACACCAATTCTTGAAAAGCCAAGTAAATCAGGTTTGATAGGAGTGTGACACAAAAATAACTTGTACCTAGGCACTAGCATTATTGGAAACACAAAGATAACTCACCTAACAAATATTGATTCGCGAATGAAAAGTATACGGATGATGCCATGAAGACAGTTGTTCTTCAATAAGTTGTTTTTCAGTTTTTTAAAGAACTATAAAAGAGAGATTATGTCACCAACACACACACACAAAGTGCGGCAAACAAAAAGTTTTACTAATCTGAATTGTTTTTCCTTTTGTAGCTAGGATGAATAAGGAATCCTTGTAAGAAAAGGATTATGAAATAATTATGAATCCTTTCCACACTTGAAAACTATGTTGTAGCCTATTAAACATCCTTAAAGAATTAGTATATTTCCAAAATAAGCTGTCACATCCTTTTAGGAAAAGAATCCTAGCCAAATAGGAAGTTTACAGGTCAAAAGAAAGTAAATAACAAAATTTATAAAGCCTCTATTGACGCGTATTGAGATGCCTTCTTGAAATCTAATTAAGCTGACATTTTAACCTAAGGTAAGACAAGATGTTAGGACACTTTGCATAACATTTCAGCTCGATCCAACTATCGGATTTAGAACTATGATTGTTGCTGTAAAACTGGATAGTTCGCATCAATATTAGCCTTGGACTATTATCTCGATGGAGAGATTTTGTTTAAAAGGTTATTAGATGGAATATTGATAAGATGTCTAGATAAGATAGAGGCAAAAAGGGCGCTTTAATAAAAGTTTATAAAGGGGTTCAAGTGGTATATGTGGCATATAGTTGGGGAAGATATAATCAACTCTGTTAGCTCCCTTTTTTAGACTCATAGAATGCTTAAAGAAATGAATGCTACATCCATTTTTCTTATTCCTAAAGTTGTTAATCCTATATCTTGCTGCAATACAATGTACAAATGCATTGCTAAGATTCCAGCTAGGAGAATCAAAGTTGTTTTGCCATCCATAGTTGGTCCGTATCAGACTGCTTTAATCTCTACATGGAGAATCAGTGACAACATTTTTTTGTCTCAAGAACTCATGAAAGGCTATCATAAATCTACGGGACCTACCCGTTGTGCTATAAAAGTAGATCTGAAGAAGGCGTATGACTCGATTCGATGGGATTTTGTTGATGCTGCATTAACAAAAATAGGATTCCTTAGACTCGGTCATTGAATGGATCATTGTTTGTGTTACATCATGTTAATTCTCTATCAACGTCAATGGTGAGCTTGCAGGTTACTTTCAAGGAGGGAGAAGGCTGAGACAAGGTGATCTACTTTCTCTATATTTGTTTGTCCTATGTATGGAAATCCTTTCGAGGCTATTCTGCAAGATGAATTCCAACCAAAACTTCAAGTTCCATTGAAGATGCAAGAAAAACAACATTTCTCATCTTTGTTTTACTAACGACTTGATGATTTTTAGTAAAGCGGATGTAAAATCAATTCTATGATCAAAACTATGCTCACAAAGTTTCAAGATCTATTAGGTCTATATCCAAGTCCAAACAAAAGTGACATCTTCTTGAGCGGTGTGTTAAATGCTGTGAGGGAAAAAATTATTCATATTCTTGGGTTTAGAGAAGGGGAGCTCTCTATCAAATATTTAGGAGTGCCTTTTATCTCGTCCAGACTAAAGGTTGTTTATTGTAAAGGCCTCGTGGATCGAATCTAATGCGTTGTGAATTATTCGAAAATCGACAACAATGAATTTGATGAAAATGAATGAAGGATGGGTGTGGTTGTGTTGTCTTTCTTTTGGTGTTTAGGCTAGATTATAGTGATTTTAAGGTAAATAAAATGGAGGATAGACTAGAGTGATACTTTGATAAGTTGATCTAGACGCCACAAAGATCAATCTAGGACGCCACACTCTCTATGATTGAAGAGTGATAAGTCAGGTAGAGTTCTTCACAAATCAATTTGAAAGAACAACTCTTAATTCTCTAAATTAAGTTCAAATCTTGGCCAAAAGCTGTTTATTACATATTCTGATGCAATATTTATAATTAGAACATGCGTCCATACTTAGAAAAATTCAACATGACAGAAATCAAGCCCATAACTTGGACTTTGACAAAGTAACCAGACAAATTAAACTAGCACACATTTTCTGACTTTAATTGAAACATAAACATACCAAATTTAAAATGGCTATAACTTCTTACACAAAAGTCCAATGCAATCATGGTTGAACAATCTGGAAAGATCACGTTCTGAACTTGAAATTCACCTAGATTAGTCTTGTCTTCACATGTAATGGATGACTTCAAACTCTAGTTCAAATTCATCTATTATTCTAATGTAAACAACATCAATTTCTTAACTTATTTGTATTATCAACCCAAATTCAAGTAGCCCAGCATCAAAAGAACCATTAATGGCTCTTCCCATTTTTAAGCTCCAATTGTAGGCAAATAAGCACCCTTGAACCAATTTGAGACTGATTGCTAATTTTTAACTCCGATGCAACTTTAATCATTCCAATTTGACTCGTCAAGGTCCTTTGTAGTTGTTTCGCTCTCACTCTTATCATTGGACCATCTGAATCCTCTTACATATTCGACCTTTACGAGATGGATTATCATTCCCATGATGCATATCATAATCACCTCTAAAGTTTGAAATTGAACTTGTAGAACACTCTCGTATGCAGGACGGGTAAAACTGATTAATTCAGTTTTATTTTCCATCCAGGTCTATTGGGCATCTCTCTTCCTCTTACCTGGGCAAGTAATAAAAAATATGGAGCAAATCATAAGATCCTTTCTTTGGTCAGGTTCTGATATGAGAACTATTGGGGCTAAAGTGGCTTTGGATCAGGTATGTCTTCCAAAAAAGGAGGGGGGGCTCGGAATAAAAAGGATAACAGAATGGAACAAGATTGCTTTGTTAAAGCACATTTGGAACCTGTGCAATGATTAAGATGGCTTAATGTGGGCTACTTGGATTATATCCAATCTGTTGCGAGGTAGGAATTTCTAGACAATCAAGACGCTAAAGAATTGCTCTTGGGCATGGAGAAAGATTATAAAGCTTCTCCTTAGCATGGCTGAAGCTGAAGTGCATCATAGGAGATGGCATGGCAACCTCTCTACGGTTTGACAATTGGCTTCCTCACAGCCGGCTTGTAGATTTTTATAGTTAAAGAGTCATCTATGATTCAGGTATGGAAAAAAAACATGAAGGTGAATGTGCTGATTCATAACTTAAAATGAAAAATTCCTACCACTCAAGCTATATTGGTCGGCACCCCATTGTAGAAGCTATTCCTTCCAATTCTAATCGTATGATAGGGCAAAAGGATGAGATTGTTTGGATGGCTTCACCAAATCACAGATTCTCGATCAAAGTAGCTTGGGACCAACTAAGATTTCATGCTACTTTGATCGAGAATCTAGTTTGGGATCAAAGTAGCTTGGGACCAACTAAGATTTCATCATTTAGAGAGAGAGAGAGATTAGAGACCAAACTGCTGGAGCTAGATCTACTCCATCCACCGTTGGATCGTCCTCATTTCTTACTATGTTGTTCACGCCAACCTTCTCGAAACATTGACCGAATGGATCTCTATTCTAATCAACGAGGTGGGAGATATTGATCTCGTAATATTTCTACTGTTCTGCATTTTTAGTTGCAGCAGAGTGAATTGGGTTTTTGTTTAAGCTTGATCTTCTTCGTTCACCGTTGGATCATCACCATTTTCTAGTATGTTGTTCGTCAAAACATAATCTACAGCTTGACCGCACGGATCATCATTCCAAGCAATAATCTCGAAGATACTGGCCTCGTAATTCTGTAATTCTTCTTCCTCTATGAACAAATCTGAATCTTGTTCTTTCTGAGATTATGTTGTT
>SRLM01000281.1:357757-382855 GCA_015708895.1 Populus ilicifolia | reverse complement strand
CTGCACTTGGGAGAAGACATCAATCTCTTTGTCGTGTCATTATGCTAGGTATCTAATTTGTGAAAAGGTGTAGTATTTGTTAGAGGTCCAAGGAGTCTTTATCAAATGTTTCATAGTTGGATGTTAGTAAGGACTTTGTGACGAATTGATATACGATTCTTTTTTTTTACAAGTTTTTAAAAATAGCTTGTTTTATAGCATGTCAAAATACCATGGATGTATCATGAATATCCTGCATGTACTTTAACAAGGTTGTTCACTTACATTGAATTCCTAGATCTATAATTGAGGACAAAGATATGAAATTTATAAGTGACTTTTGGAAGAGCTTATAAGGAAACCTAGGGACTTAGTTGAATTTTAGCAATATTTATTGATTAGTACTTAAAAATATATTTTTTTATCAATGTTTTATGTTATCATTTTGCACTTGAAGTATCATAACTCTTTAACTAAAGTATGTTTTACAATAATATAAGATACCTTTAATTTGTGGTAAATATTTATTTTAAATACAGGCCTATCACATAAATAAAATGATTGATTGATGAATTTAAGAACTGAAATTGAAAGGACAAAGAGATGGTCAAACATAGAAAAGAGATGTCAATGCAATCTAGTTGAGATAATTTTTTATAACTTTCATGTTTTCAAGTGGTTCTAATTTTGACGTTATCAATGATGTTTTGGACAGACAAGAGAAGATAAAGATTGTCACCAAATCAAGAGTTGGTCACCTGCTCATCAATTAGTCATCAAATCAATAGTTTCTAATTTTAGCCTATAAAAAAGGTATTTGCCATGCATTTAACATCTTGGTTTTCAGATCAAAATCATGCTCTTGCTTTCTCTCTTTGTATTTTTTGTAATGTTTATGCTTTGCTTTCATTAATATCAAGTTTATGTCTTTTATTTCCTTTCATTTACTTAGTTAACTTTTATCTTATTTATGTTCTTATTTTGTTTATTTATTTATTTATTTTGTTATGTTTAGATAAGTTTATTATGTCAAGGTGAAGAGATTACATTAATGATATAAGAATAAGTATAATGTAAACTCAATATGGACTTTAATGTTTGATACTAATATGTTTTGTATTTGTTATTTTGTTCACTCTTTAATACTTTGTTTGTTAAATGACTAATCTTGATTTATGTTATATAACACTTGGTATAATAAATGCTTGACACTTTCATAGTTCACACTATATGGTATAACTGACACCTAAACTATGAAAGGAACTTGATTTGTTGTTAACATAAGTTATAATCATGAATGCTTAATGAGAGTTTTACAAGTATTAGCATCAATTGAATAAGATGACTAATGTAATCATGTTAACAATCTATAATCTAATTGGAACCTCCTTTATGTGTGGTTTCCAATTGAATAATAAAAGTTTATACTATACTTGTTTGATATACCATTAGTGGAACCTCTAACCTTGACATATGTTATTATCATTGTTTAATCCTTATATTAATATTCAATCTCAAATCTCGAAGTTTTCTTCTTCTTCTTCTTCTTTTTCTTTATTATTATTATTATTATTATTAGTAGTAGTAGTAGTAGCAGTAGTAAGACTACTACTGCTACTACTATTATTATTGTTGTTGTTATTATTTTGTTATTATTGTTATTATTATCATCTATAATTTATACATTTAACCTCTTTATGGTTCGACTCGGGTTTTGCCGAGTTATTTATTACTTTGATACCCCTACACTTGAAAGAAGACATCAATCTTTTAGTCATGTCATTTATCATCCTTAAATATATAAATAAATAGAGGTGGTTAACTGTAGTATTGAAAACTTGTTATGAAGGTAGACAAGCCAAAATCCTAAACTAAGCAAAACAAAGTCAAAGATTAACAAATAGACTTAACAAATAAGATTTTTTTTCTTAAAAATTATAATCAATTCAATCATATTATTATCAAATATTTTTTATTCATCAAACCAATTCTTTTATATTTTATTTATTTTAATTTTTTTTAGCATAAACTTACATAAAATATCTTCCCCTAAGCTTAAATAACATGTGCTCAATTAACTAAGCAAGTCCTTTTTGACATTGGATTGCTGTAAGATTTTAATCCTATAAAAACAAGCATGTACAATCTTTTGAAAAAAATTTCAACGTGATTCAAAAGTTATAGTTGCTTGTGTAAAACTATATATTAGAAAAAATAAACCTAAAATATCCTCTAATGTCCTTAAATAATAAGGAATCATTGCAAAATAAGTATTGTTGCCTAATTAATCTTCTTATAAACTATTAAATCTTTACAAAATAAATATTCCACATGTAATTAAATCATTGCTTTTTAAGAATCCATAAGTAAGATTGAAGCATTATTGAAATGGAAAAGACTTGTCAATATAATCAAGATTTGTAGTTTTCTTATATTAGAGTAGTATTATAAAAAATTTATTAAAGATTTGTCAACCATAGTGACTTCATTGAATTGGTTACCTTGAAAAAAGGTGAAATTGAAATGGTCTGAAGAGTATAAAGAAAGTTTTCAACAATAAAAAAGAGACTCAATACCGCCCCATTATAGACCCTTCTTTCAAGAACTGAAGGATTTGTAATTTATACTAATGCATTGAGAAAAGGGCTTCATTATGTATTAATGAAACATGGAGGAGTAATTGTATGCATGATGATAGTTGAAACCTTATAAAGTTAACTTTCCAGTCCATGATATTTAAACTAGTTACCATAATATTTGTTTGAAGGTATGACGACACTACTTGTATGAATCTCATGTTCATCTTTTTACATATCATAAAAATTTGAGATATTTAATGTCATAAAATGTGTTAAATATGCAACAAAGAAGATGAGTGAAACTAATTAAGAATTATTACTGTGTAAGATACTACCATCTGAAAAAAAATTATTATGGACATGCCTGGTCATAAGAATAAATCAGTAATAGATGAACTTTCTAATTAGGACAAGAAAGAATTGGCTAAGTTAAAAGAGAATGAATGCATTATTAGGAGTTGGAATAGAAGGATCTTTATTGATATAGTTAAAAGCATGTTTTAAGAAAAGATTTTGAAAGCACAATAAAAAGATACGGAGGTGTAGAAAGTGAGAAGTAATGTGAGGGCAGCAGTTGAAACTCTTTTTAGTAGTGGTAATGGATGAAAAAATATATTTGTCAAATGATAAATCTTTAAAGAATGAGGTACTGAAGGAAGCTTATGAATACAAGTTTGTTGTACATCCTAAAAGTATTAAGATGCAGAGGGACTTAAAAGAATTTTATTTGTGGCCAAACATGAAAAAATAAATAGATAAGTAAATAGCAAAATATGATATAAGTCACAAGTGAAAGTTAAACACCAGAAACCTATAGGGCTACTACAACCACTATTAGTACCTGAATGGAAGTGGAAAAATATTTATAATGGATTTTTGTATTGGATTTTTATCTATAATTAAGATTGAGATATGATCCTGGAAAGCTGAAATAGGTAAGATAGAAGTGTGACATAATAAAATCTTGTCCCAAGGCACCAACTCTATTGGAATGAAGTAGAATGATATCATGAAGTCAGTTAATTTTCAATAAGTCAAATTTAGTTCGTTCAAGAACTGAAGAATGCAAGAATCACTCTCACATATTAAAACTAAAAATTTAGAAGTAATATTCATTAATGGCTATTGAAATTTTTGTTATATGTGTTTAAATAGTTTTTAAAAATTAACTCTAATGTATCTACTCTAGTAAGCTAAATTGACCCACATACAAAACTAACTCAAATACCCTAAATTGAAAAATCTTATAGCCCGGTCCAAATAAGCCTTGAATTATAGCTGAAAAACAAAGTATTAATTAAGCCTGAACACGAAAGAAAATAATAAAAATAATTAATCTATCATTAAATACTAGCTGCCCTTCTTTCCTTGTAGAGCTAGAATGAATAAGGAATTCTTATCAGAAAAGGATTTTGAAACACTAATGAATCCTTACCACACTTGGAGATTATATTACAACTCATTAAAGATATTTGTGGAGCTAGGAAATTTTCAAAACAAGCTCTCACATCCTTGCAGAAAAATGATCATTGTCAAATAAAAAGTCCACAAGTCAAAAGAAAGTAAATAAAAAAAATACATACAGCCTGTTCTGACCTATATCACAAGTCATTTTCAAACTTTAATTCACCTGAAACTTTGCCTCATCATAGACCAATATCTCCAGGATCTTCAGGTCAGGTTTCAGTTTTCCATATAAACTTTGCCTCAACATAGACCAACATAGACCAATAGCGTAAAACTATACAATACAAAATTTTACAATAAAAACCCAATCTATCCTTACTTAGATCATATCAGTTTTCCTAGAGAAAGGAAGGGAAGTGATGTCATATGGATCATTATGAATTGTCTCATTAAATTTCCATTATTCCTATTTTTTAAGATGGCAAACTCAATAGACAAATTGGTAAAGTTACATGTAAATAAAGTGGTGAGATTACATACGATGATAGTATCAATCATCTTGGAATGAGAACTCAAATTCACTTTATATGTATGGCTAAGTATCTAGCATATCCTGGAAATAAAATTAAATTTGATATATCTTTTCACTCTCGTACTTGTGGGGGCAGTCAGAGAAAACCATTTAGAATTTGGAAAATTTTATTAATAATCTATATATTAGAATTTAAAGGCAATTAAGAGTTTCATATGCTACTTATTAAGTTTACTTACAATAACATTTATCATGCTACAATTGAAATGACTTCCCACGAGATATTTATATGGAAGGAAATCATGAATCTCGTTTTATTGAGAGGAATTGGGGGATAGAAGGCTAATTGAACTAGAATTAGTACAAATTATTTAAAAAAAGACAAGAATTATAAATAATAGGATAAAAATATTTTAAGATAGATAGAAGAGTTATGCAAATAATATAAAGATGCCTCTTGAATTTAATATAAGGGATAAAATATTTTTAAAGTGTTGCTTGTTGATGTTGGGTAAGAAAAAATGATGCCAAGATACCTTGAACTTTTGAGGTTGTAAAAAGGATTTAACTGGTAGCTTAGATTACGTCCTCCTTGTGGGTTTAAATATTCCTAAAAAGATATATAATTCATTTATTTTTAAAACATATGTCCGTTAATTATCTATGATCGCGACTCTCAAATCGTTAGCCTTTAAAAGCTTGTTTTAGATTTCTTCGTCATAAGATGCTCTTTTTTTTTCTCCTTGGTGGGGTATTTTTATTTTATTTTTTTTGTCGTTTTTGCAACTGCTTCATGTCTTTGAAGATACAATTATTTCTCCACCTGACCAATTTGGCTTCCATCTTGTTGTCTTGTTAATTTATCTGGGTTTTTTTTTTATTTCAAGTGATAACTGATTTATGATTTTCTTGCAAATTGATGATAGCTTCCTTTAACAAGAAATATAATAAGATGTCTAGTCAAATATTATCTTTCATTTCTTTTTCTTTTTTCCTTCTGTTTTCCACAGAAGAATAGTCAGATATTCTCCGAAGCAAGCTTTCTATACCTTCTCATTAAGTTTAACTTGAGCACAAGATTTTTTAATTAATTTCTTAAATGTTTAATTCCAAAATTAATGTTCAGAAAAGCAGAGTTACCAAACAAAAGTGTATATGTGTGTGTGTTAGGATAAGCAGGCCAACTACATCAAGATATGGACTGGAAAACACAGACAATTACAATGTCTAATATTAGACAAATTATAATACAGCTAAGTCTTCTTCTTCTTCTTTTCAAAAAAAGAAACAACTGATGTGAAATCAGTTATTTTCTCTCTCTGTTGCTAAGTGTTGTCATTTCCTTATTAAAATCACGATCACTCCAGATTGCAACATGTAATGTGTACGAAAGTGGGTTAAAAAACCAACCTTGTTGAGCAAATTTCATTTAAGCCAAAACTGCGCAGTCTTGACGAATTTTCCCATTTCTACCGCTCTTGACACCGACGCGGCCCAACTTTGTCATGGCCGTGATAAAGGCTTGTCGGAAGGCCTGTGAGTCAGCGGCCCATTTAGTAACAGTTGGCTTGGACCTTGGGTCTGTGAATAGAACTTGATCTGAGGTGAAGAGGCCCATTCCTTGCACAAGGTTCTTGTAATACATGTTGTCAAAGGTTCTGGGAGTGTTTGGGTCCATGTTGATGGCTATTCTGGAGTCAACTTTTTTGGGGCACAGGGTTTGCAGTGTTTTTGCATATGTTCTGTTGAGTGTAGGGTCGATCGGATCTTTCCTGCTAAAACTATATATCCTTTTGGCAAATCTGCTACAATGAGAGAATCCAACCGTGTGTGCCGCTGATGGGAACCAAAAAAAAAAAAAAAATCATCAATGGATCCATCTTGAAACAATATAGTGCACATTTTTCAAGTTGCATATAATTAAATTGTTTAATATATTATTGGAGGTACATTATCAAAATTATGCAAAGAAAAATCAAGCTCAATGAAATTGTAAATTCATCTAAAGATACTCCTATCTTAGAAAGAGAGAGAGAGAGAGAGAGAGCCTGTAATATGCATCATTTCATTGTTGAAAAACCAATATGAGTATAAAAAGGTTGTTTGTGGGTTTGATTGATGATAGGAGCTCCATAGACAAAAAATTAATTAATTAATAAATGGCCTGTCAAATTTGGCCATTGGAGATCCAATTTCAGGACCCACCTAGATAAAATGTCTGTGATGGGAGCACGTTAATTTAGGACAATTACGATGATTGTCATACCTGAGAGAGCAATCATGTCAGTTTGGCTGAGTCCGTTGGCAGCAAACATAGCAGTAAGCTGATTCAAAGAGAAAGTCGGCTGAGGCAGCTTCCCATTGACACTAGCAGCTGTTGAACTTAAACCATCCAATCGTCCCAATTCAACAGGATATGAAGGTCCACCAGACTGCATCAAGATCACATTTATAGTCCTTGAACATATCAAGAAAAAAGAAGAAGAAGATCAAGAACATGATGGTCTGACCAGTGCGATAACATCTCTTGTTGCTATGGCAAGGATATCAGCACACGAGACCTTGTTTTTGCACCCGGGGGTGGCATCCACAGCTGCTTTCGCTTTGATCACAGTGTCAAATCCATCTCCAGCTAATGATAAATTATCAGAATGGTCCTTCTCCGCCTTGTTGGTTGCAGTGGAGGCCACTATAACTGAAGCATCACAACCCTGTACAAACAAAACATTAATCTTAAGCTAGAGAAAATGAATCAAGCAATGGGCTGCTTATTTGTATTCCACAAATATTACCTGAACAAAGCAATCATGGAAGAAAAGCCTGAGAGTTGCCGGAATCGTAACAAAAGTTTGTTTACTTTTGTTCTGAACTACACCCCTAACTATGCTTTCCACTTTGGGGCAACTGCTAGCATAATAATTTTGCCTAAGCTGTGCCCATGTGGTGTCAGGGAAGTGGCACAAACTGAGAGTGAGTGAAAGAACAAGTAAGAGATGGAACCGGGAAGCTGCCATTTTTGAAGATCAGAAGATTACTTAATCGAATTTGCTGATAGGAAAGAAGATACTGAATGCAGAGATTATATAGTAGGCCGGTATACAAGAGAGGTGTTCATAGTCTTACAAGCCAGTTGGATTAGAATCTTTCTTGACAGCTGGGCGATGGCATTGTTTTAAATTTTTAATCATTGTAATGTTAAGTTTGAAAGAAAATTTGATGTGGTCAGCTAATGGCTCTGTAGATTGGCCGCCTTTGTTTCTTTCGTGTAACTATTTAACTGATCCCTTCCCTTAGTCCAAATGTTTGAGAGTCGAAAATTCAATGCCAACCAGAAGGATATCGATTACATAAACAGGGTATAAATATTGTTAAATACAATTTGAAATCTAACTTGAAACATATACTTATATTGCATAAATATATTTGTAGAATATTTATCATTTTATAATTTAACGTATATTTATATACTTCAAATATATATATTAATTATTTTATCTTTTATTCATCTATAAATAATGAATATTCATTGAATATAATTAATAAATTTTTAAATTTTTAACATGATAAATAGTAAATAGAATATGAACATGAAATATAAGAAAGAAATGCCCGAGGACGCGGGCCAATTGAGGGAGGAAAAACCTTGAGAAGGGGCATGGGATGACCAAAAGGAGATAGAACGTCGCACCCACGTTAAGGCTGCTTCTTGTGTGCTTCAGTGACTATAAATAGTATTATATGATTGAAAAATCAAGGTACTAATCAACTAGAGGCCTGAATTTATTTAAGTTACAATCTTGAGAAACAAAAAGCGTGTTTGTTTACGCGGCTATACAACTGTATTTTAATTAAATTATCAAGATAAAAACAAGATTTACTATAACGAGTCTCTGTTATTTTTGTACATGGACAGTATAATTATTACAAACAGCTATATTATTTTAGTGGGATTAATTCTGTTCAGGTTGAGTTCGATTCAATACTTAATACTTAATATGTATTGAATTGAATCTGATTTAGTAAAATAAAAAATAAAAATATATTTTTAATTTTTTATATATTTTATTTTAAAAATTATTTTTTAATATTATTTAATGACACCACATAAATTAGATAGAAATCAATTGATGACATAAAATTTATAGAATTTAATCATAATTTTAATTTTATTTCTAATTATGTTTTACCGGATGTTGTCGCGTGGTTAAGAAACTTAAAAAATTATAGTTCTTGTCAGATATATTTTATACGTGTTGACATTGTAGATAGTTTAATTAAACAATAAAAAATATTTTATATAAAATATTATTTATTTCATGATATTATAACAATAGTTAAATATAAAATATTTAAATTAAAAACCATTAATATTAATATATATACATATTATAATTTTAATTTCAAAAACATTATTAACCAAATATATAAAATAATTTATTTTTCAAATCACAACCATAAAAAAGTAAGTTTCTACGATATCAAATACATATTAAATTTATTATTTGTTTTTAGATTCAATCCTGTTTAAAATTTGAATTTTAAATTTTAATCAGAATACTAACTAGATTTTAATTAGGTTACTAAATAACTTAAATTATTTTTTAAAATGAAAATAATATTATTTTAATAAAAAAAATAAAAATTAATAAATCACAATCATGTTTTCAACCTATTAAATGCTTTTGTTTTTTAACTTGATTCAGTTGCCTAATAATTTATTTTGTTTTTAACTTAATTCAGTTTTAGATTAGAATCGGCTGGCTTCTGAATCAATCCACCGAGCTGGGCTGACTGTCAAAGTACTGCCACGTCGATGTCACTAAATGGGCCCATTAATTTCTCGAGAAAGGAACTTGATGTTTTTTCGTTTCTGGGGACACTTGGCAAAAGGGTACCACGTACGTTGAATTATTGGATTGCCAAAGCCAAGGGGTATGCCTTGTAGGCAAATAAAACATGGAAATACCCGAAAAGAAAAGAAATTCGATCGGCTCACGTCGGATGCCATATAAAACGGCAACAAGGACAAGCACAGGGCTTGACTTTGAGTGCCATTGCTAATATAATATTATAATTTCCTCACAATTAATTTCTGCAAATTATATTATCAATCAAATCACGAATTAAAACCTGATCGAAAGAAAGAAAAATAAACAAAATATGGAAAAGATGTCTATTGTCAACCTTGTCGTTATCACGAGGGAAACAGTACTTCTGCCCTGCATCAATATAGCTAATTTCTAATGGGATTTCCTAAATTCTTTATTATATATTGCTAATGAGCTATAAATATATACCTAATTAACTTACGCACGTCAAATGGCTGCTTGATGGACTCAAATATTTTTAGTGACTTTTCTAATTAAAACATGTGGTCACAGCTGCGATTGAGCTTTTTCTCAACAGTTGAAGGCCTCACGTTCTTGTCTGCTGTAGGGCAATATGTATATATAGGACAATCTTTGTCTGGTCCAAAGTTACTCTAAAGGCAAAATTCTTGTCCCACCATGAATGAGGTAAAACAAGCTTGTATAATAATACCATGGGCGAAAATTGTTAATTTTTAATTTCTTATATTGCTCATTAACAATTTGTCACTCATTTGTTTTTTTTATTTGGTTGATTAAAGTTCTATCAAATGCAACTATATTCTATAAATGGAATTTATTACATCAAAAACTCTTGTAATTTATGAACTTAACTGTATATATACCTCAATGTTAGAGGACTAAAAAGCTTACAAACAAGGACTAAAATATCATCAAAATAAATTAGAGGGACTCCAATAATTATTGAAAAATTCAAGTACCAGAGTAACCTTCGTAAAAATTTCATAGTCTTTTCCTATCATCAAACATGATATATGTATATTTTATTTGTATCTAATTTATCATAATTTATACCAGTCCAATATATTTTTATTTATGTAGTTTTTTACAGTATAAAAATGCACCTTAATCAATCATTTTTATTATTTTAAGTTTTTTTTTTCAATATCCAGTGGTTTGAGCAACAATAATTCAAATGAAAAAAAGTATAGATAATTAATAAAAGTTAAAATAGGAAGGAGAAATACTATGAATGAAAACATTATGCACAGTGTTTTCATGATTTTACTCTTCTCACAAAAAAAAATTAAAATTAGTTATTGAGGGATTGAAGTTTTTAACAAGGCCATTATCTATTATAAAATTGATTAAGAATAAAATAGTATTTTTTTAATATTAAAAGCACAATAAAATAATTAAAATACTCTTGAAAACACAAAAATTTAAAACTAGTATTAAGGAGCATTTTTGTATTTACAAAATGAATTTTTTTTGTTATTATTAGGTCAACTATGAGCCATTTGGTATTTAACCTAAAATAAATAAATTAAAAAAATAAAAAGCATAATGAAACGATCAAAATTCTTTTAAAAGAAAAAAATAAAAATTGATGTTAAGGGATTTTTTCTTCTTTTTACCATGGTTTTTTCATTATTATCATGTCATTTTATAGGTAATTAGATATTTTAATTAAATAAAAAATTTTAAAAAATTATCAGCGTGTGCTACACACATTTCAATGTATAAAAGGTGCTCACAACCTATAGGGAATATGTGTAGCACTTTTTAATGGTCAAAATTTATATTTCATCATGTCATTAAAAATGTTCCTCTTTTTTTAAAGCAATATAGTGGTTATTGGTGGCACAATTTTGTCACTAACAAAGCTTTCTTTCCCCTCTTGTGTCTTTCTTCTCCCCTTGAAATTTATATTAGCCATGCAAAATTTTATACTTTTCCTTGTATTTTTAAGAATTTCCTTTTCAATCCTTATTCTTTTGATTTTAAATTTTTGTTCTTAATCTTTTTGTAAAGATTTGTTTTCAATTTCATCATTTAATCCCAATTTGAAGCATGTTGCTTTTCCAATTCAGTCCCATTCTTTTGATTTTTTTTATATTGATCTTAAATTATTTTTTATTTTTAATTTTACCCTTCAATAAAAAAAATTATTTCTATTTCTTATTTCAGTTTTGACCCTCATTGTTTTTATTGTTGTTTTGTCCTTTTGTTAAATTGGTTTTTCTTTTCAATTTCACCCTTCAATCAAATATGAAATTTATTTTGTGTTTTGAATGTGATAATCATTCTTTTAATTTATTTTTTTAATCCTTTTGTAAAATTAAAATTATTTTTTTATTTCATACTTCAACATTTGATTTATTAGAAATTAAATTTAATGGTTGTTCTAGATAAAATGCTTTTAATCTAATAACTCAGATTACGAGTTTAAAAAGTTAACATGAGTTGACATTTTTTTTTAATAGGCTTTATGATTTTCTTTATTTTATTTTCTATTATGTTATTTTAATCTATCACTTGTACCATGGGTTTGGGAGGATAACTTAGGTTAGCTCAACCCTAATTATCAAAGCTAAAGATTTGTAATGCTAACTTGAGTTGACTCAAGTTGATTTGTTAGATTTTTTTACTCAATTTATTTCAATCTTTCATATTTAATAGACTATGAATTGAGATATATTGTTATTCTTTTTTTGAAAAAAATATTTTTTTCTCAAGTTATCATGAATTTTGTTTTTTAATTTAGTCTATTAGTTATCATTATCGATTTGTCTTCCTTCTTTGAAATGTGTTTATGACACCTAAACATTATTTTTCATGCAAAAAAAAGTCCATAGCATAGCACAGGTCACGACTAGTAACTACAAAACCATATGTTGTTAATATGATTAGGAGTAAATATATGAAGTTGATTAGTGACATGATTGATTAGTACTTACAAGTGTATTATTTATCAACGTTTTATACCATCATTTTGCACTTAAAGTATCAATAACTCAACTAAAGCATGTTTTATAATAACATATCTAATAATATAAGATGCTTTTAGTTTGTGGCAAATATTTATTTTAAATGTAGGTCTATTACATAAATAAAAATATTAATTAATAAATTTATGAATTAAAATTGAAAGGACAAAGAGATGACCAAACTTAGAAAAGAGATGTCGGTGCAATCCAAATCAAAACACTGTTCTTTAGGTCTACTTTAATGGATAGAAAGGTAAGACATAGGCTTACAACTTTTATATGGAGCCCAAGATTTAAAAAGGTCATTTTCAAATCCAAATTGTAACAACAATAAAGAAGTCCGAATTTGTCCTCCAGCCCAAACACTATTCAGTATTTGGCCCATATCTAGAGTTATAGAAGTCCAAATGATCTTAATTGTTTACACAAGAAATCTAAGACAATTTCCTATAACTTTTATATGTTCAAATGGTTCCAATTTTGACATTATTAATGATATTTTAGTTAGACAAAAGAAAATAAAGATTGTCACTAAGTCAAGAGTTGGTCACCCACTCATCAATTAATCATCAAATCAATAGTTTCCAATTTTTACCTATAAAAAGAGGCATTTGTCATTTTCCTTGCATTTAGGCATCTTGGTTTCCAGATCAAGATCATGGTCTTACTTTCTCTCTTTGTATTTTTTGTAATGTTTATACTTGCCTTCATTAATATCAAGTTTATGTCTTTCATTTACTTAGTTAACTTTTATCTTATTTATGCTCTTATTTTATTTATTTATTTTTCTTTCTTTCATTATGTTCAGTTAAGTTTATTATGTCAAGGTGAAAAGATTACACTAATGGTGTAATAATAAGTATAATGTAAACTTAATATGGACTTTAATGTTTGATACTAACATGTTTTGTATTTGTTATCATGTTCACTTTTTAATACTTTACTTGTTAAATAACTAATCTAGATTTATATTGTATAACACTTGGTACAAAAAAAATACTTGGCACTCTCATAGCCCATACTATATGGTATAACCGACACCTGAGCTATGAGACGAACTTGATTTATTGTTAATATTAGTTATAATCATGAATGTCTGACGATTTACAAGTATTAGCATTAATCGAATAAGATAACTAATGTGATCATGTTAACAATTTATAATCTCATTGGAACCTTCTTTGTGTATGATTTTCAATTAAATAATAAAATTTTATATTATACTTGTTTGACATACCATTAGTGGAACCTCTAACCTTGATATTTTTTATTATTATTAGTTAATCCTTACATTAATATTTTATTTTAAAGTTCTCATCTTCTTCTTTTTCTTTTACTCCTTCTTTTTCTTTCTTCTTGTTGTTGTTGTTAGTATAAAAAAAATTAATACTAATAGTATTAGTAGTAGTAATAAAGAAAAAAAAAGAGAAGAAGAAGATGATGAGAACTTTAAGATGAAATATTAATGTAGGGATTAAACAATAATAATAACAAATGTCAAGATTAGAGGTTTCACTAATGGTATGTCAAACAAGTATAATATAAGCTCTTATTACTCAATTGGAAACCACACACAAAGCAGGTTCCAATCTGATTATAGATTGTTAACATGATTACATTAGTCATCTTATTCGATTAATACTAATACTTGTAAATCTCATCAAACATTTATGATTATAACTTATATTAACAACAAATCAAGTTCCTTTTATAGCTCAGGTGTCAGTTATATCATATAATATAGGCTATAAAAGTGTCAAGCATTTGTTGTACCAAGTGTTATACAACAAAAATCAAGATTGGTCATTTAAAAAGCAAAGTATTAAAGAGTGAATAAGATAAAAAATACAAAACATGTTAGTATCAAACATTAAAGTTCATATTAAGTTTACACTATACTTATTCTTACATTATTAGTGTAACCTTTTCACCTTGACATAATAAACTTAGCTAAACATAATAAAAAAAGAATAATAAATAAAAAAATAGGAACATAAATAAGATAAGAGTTAACTAAGTAAAGGAAAGGAAATGAAAGGCATAAACTTGATATTAATGAAAGCAAAGCATAAACATTACAAAAAAATACAAAGTGAGAAAGATAAAACATGATCTTGATCTAGAAACCAAGATGCCTAAATGCATGGAAAATGCCATCTTTTATAGGCTAAAATTGAAAGCTATTGATTTGATGACTAATTGATGAGTGGGTGACCAACTCTTGACTTAATGACAATCCTTATCTTCTCTTGTCTGCCCAAAATGTCATTGATAACATCAAAATTAGAATCACTTGAAAACATAAAAATTGTAGGAAATTATCTCAGCTTTCTTGTGTAAGAAATGTAGATCATTTCAACTTTTAGAACTCCAAATATAGGCCAAACACTAAACAGTGGTCGGGTTGGAGACATATTCGGACCTCTTTGTTGTTGCTTCAATTTGGACTTGAAAATGGTCTTTTTAAGTCTTGGGCTCCATATAAAAGTTGTAGGCCTATGTCTTACCTTTCCATTCATATAAAGTAAACCTAAATCTGAGATCTACAACTCTAGATATGACCTAATTACCAAATAGTATCCCGGTTTGGACTGCACCGGCTTTTATTTTCTAAGTTTGACCATCTCTTTCTCCTTTTATTTATATGATAGGCCTGTATTTAAAATAAATATTTTCCACAAATTAAAGGTATCTTATATTATTAGATATATTATTATAAAACATGCTTTAGTTAAAGAGTTATTGATACTTTAAGTGCAAAATGATGACATAAAACCTTGATAGAAATGCACTTTTAAGTACTAATCAGTAAGGAAGGGGTTGAATTTGAAATTTTGCAAAGAAAAGACTAATTCCTCACTAGCACTTCTATTTCCTCATGTCATAACCAAACAAAGAAAAGTAAATCACAACTCTGAAATCTTTAAAACTTTCAAACAGGTAAGGATCAATATAACTATGCTAAATTTTTGAAAGATCTCTACATAGTGAAAAGGAAACTGAATGTGAAAAAGAAAGTCTTTTTAGTTGAACAAGTAAGTGTCATTCTTCAGAACAATAATGTTTTGAAATATAAAGACCCTGGTTGTCCTGCAATTTCTTGCTTTATTATAGAACATAAAATTGAAAGAGCCTTACTTGATCTTGAAGCTAGTGTGAATTTACTTTCATATTCAGTTTTTTAGAGTCTTAATCTAGGTGAGTTAAAACCAACTGTTATATCTCTATTACTTGTTGATAGATCTGTAAAAGTGCTTAGAGGAATAATTGAAGATATGTTAATATAAGTCGATAAATTCACTTATCGTATGAATTTTGTTGTCTTGGACACGCAACCTATTGAAGCATATAATTCATTTCCTACTATTTCATGACGTCCGTTTCTTGCAACTTCTAAAGCCTTGATTAATTGTAGAAATGAACTGATGAATCTATCATTTGAAAACATGACATTAGAGATGAATATTTTCAATATTTGCAAGCAACCTGGAGATGATAATGATTTACAAGAAGTAGATCATATTGAAGAATTAGTTTATGATTGACTTGAATCTACTTTAAATAAAAATAAGTTGGATGAATTTGAAGATTTGAAAATGATTTATTATTAAAAAGAAATCATCGATGAAAAGTGCACCGAAAATGTTGATGCGGATCTTTTGTCAGAAGTGACAATAGATTCAACATTTGACATCACACCAATCGATGATTATTTTCCTAATGAATCTTACTTTCTCTTCGATCAATGCCTTGGTATGATAAAAATATCAATTTTTTTACTTTAGAAGATTTTTCAGCTGATTGGAGTGCTCAAGACAAAAAAAAATTTGAAAGAAGTGAAGAACTTTTATTGGGGTGACCCTAACTTATTCAAATATTATCCTAATAAAATATTTCAAAGATGCATTCCTGATAATGAGGTAACTAATGTCATTCAACCATGTCATTCTAAAGCATATGAAAGTTATTTCTCGTCAAAAAAGACACCTGCAAAAATCTTTCAAAATGGATTTTATTAGCCCACCATGTTTAAGGACACACATGCATTTTGCAAAACTTGTGAAAATTATCAAAAAGTTGATGCTGGTCAAAAAGATTATTTTTTATATTTCTCAACTTCATTTATTCCCTGAAAAGTTAAGATCAAGATGAGGCAGTTCATTTATTAGGAAACATATGTATACTTATGGGGCCTTTAATATTGAGAATTCAATGAATGACAATGTTTTTAAGATTAATGGAAATCATTTGAAAGCTTAGTTTAATAATTTTCTAGTGAAAATGAATCAACCAGTTTGAATGATCTCGTAGATAAAGCTTGATTTTTTTTCTCACATTATTTTTATGTTTTTTTTTACTCTTGATTTTTGCTAATTTCTCTCACCTCAGTCAAATGACAGACAACGGTACTTTGTGACTTAAGTCAATTCTTTTAGTTTCCCATAATAATTGATTTCTGTGTATATAGTTGTGCAATTCTTTGAATCTCTCTTCCAATTCTCATTTGATAATGGACACTAATCTTGAAAAATTAAAAAATTATTTTCCCACTCTACCTCAGAATGCGATTATAAAAATTTACCATGCTAGATGTGCAAGATTGAGGTTGTTAATAAATCATGAAATTCTTGAAGATATTTACTGGTTGATTGAAGAAAAAGTTTAATTATGAGGTGAGTTTTCTAATTCTTTCATTTCATATATGTCTAGAACAAGTAAAAGTACTTTTACAAAGAAACATCATGCAAAACGACTGAAAGTTTGTCATCGATGTGCTAGATGAATTTGTAATTGACACGACAAAAAGATTAATGTTTTCTCCCAAGTGCAGGAGTGTCGAAGTAATAAATAACCCGGCAAGACCAGGGTCGAACCATAGGGAGGTTGTTGTACAAATTATAAATAACAATAATATAACAACAACAATAATAACAATAATAGTAATAACAACAACAACAACAACAATAATAATAATAGTAATACTATAATAATAATAAGAATAATAACAATAATAAAGAATAAGAAGAAGATGAGAACTTTGAGATGAAATATTAACGTAAGGATTAAACAATGATAACAAATAATGTCAAGGTTAGAGGATCCACTAATGGTATGTCAAACAAGTATAGTATAAACTTTTATTATTTAATTGGAAGCCACACACAAAGGAGGTTCCAATCTGATTATAAATTGTTAACTTGATTACATTAGTCATCTTATTCAATTAATGCTAGTACTTGTAAATTTCATCAAGTATTCATGATTATAACTTATGTTAACAACAAATCAAGTTCCTTTCATAGCTCAGGTGTCGGTTATACCATACAGTATGGGCTATGAAAAGTGCCAAGTATTTGTTGTACCAATTGTTATATAACATAAATCAAGATTAATCATTTAACAAGCAAACTATTAAAGAGTGAACAAGATAACAAATTTAAAACATGTTAGTATTAAACATTAAAGTCCATATTAAGTTTATACCATACTTATTCTTACACCATTAGTGTAACCTTTTCACCTTGACATAATTAACTTAGCTAGACATAATGAAAGAAAGAAAAATAGATAAACAAAATAAGAACATAAATAAGATAAGAGTTAACAAAGCAAAGGAAAGGAAATGAAAGGCATAAACTTGATATTAATAAAAGCAAAGCATAAACATTATAAAAAATACAAAGAGAGAAAACAAGAGCATGATCTTGATCTGGAAACCAAGATGCCTAAATGTATGGCAAATGCCTTCTTTTATAGGCCAAAATTGGGAACTATTGATTTGATGACTAATTGATGAGTAGGTAGTCAACCCTTGACTTGTTGACAATCTTTATCTTCTCTTGTCTGCCCAAAACATCATTGATGACGTCAAAATTAGAGCCACTTGAAAACATGAAAGTTCTTGGAAATTGTCTCAGCTTTCTTGTGTAAAAAATTCAGCTCATTTCGACTTCTAGAACTCCAGCTATGGCTAAAATACTGAACAGTGCTTGGACTTGAAAATGACCTTTTTAGATCTTGGGCTCCTATGAAAGTTGTAGGCCTATGTCTTACCTTTCCATCCATATAAAGTAGACCTAAATCTGAGATTTATAGCTCCAGATATGACCTAATTATCAAACAATGTTTCGGTTTGGATTGCACCGACATCTCTTTTCCAAGTTTGATCATCTCTTTGCCTTTGCAATTGAAGTTCTTAAAGTCATCAATCAATCCTTTTATTTATATAATAGGCCTGTATTTAAAATGAATATTTACCACAAATTAAAGGTATCTTATATTATTAGATAGATTATTATAAAACGTACTTTAGTTAAGGAGTTATTGATACTTCAAGTGCAAAATGATGATATAAAACCATGATAAAAATGCACTTTTGAGTACTAATCAGTAATGCACAATGTTGCTCTTTAAGAATGATATCTATAAACCGTGAAGATAAAATATAATTCATTAAGGATGGTCTCAGTAAGAAGTCTTTAGATAATCTTCTATTGACTTTTGAGACACATCCTAGTGGAGATGTGCATCGTACAATTCATGATTTACGACTCCATTTTTATAAAAATCATGATTGACTTAGTCTTGAGAATTTGACTAAAAAAGAACTTGTTTGCCAGTTTTTAAGAAAATTGAATGAGAAGCTTATCCCCGACCTATAGAGGGCGTTTAAGTCATATTTGGACATAAAACCAAGGGAAGATATGAGCCACAATCACAACTATTTGTACATACACATGCTTTTTTAAAAATAAATAGATAAATAAAAAGAGAAAGAGAGAGTGTGTGAGACTCTAACTAGCTTACATATAAGTGGTATGATTGCCTTTTTAATTTCTTATCTATAAAATACTCTCTTCCTTCCTTTCATTTCTACTCAACTCATACATTCAACAAATATAAAAGTGTGTAGAAATGACAAGTTCCTAAGATCATCATATAAGAAATATTTGTGTTTTTGATGGATCTAGTCCTAGAAAGAAAAGGAGTTTTTAGAAATAGCAAATCATCTTGGTCAGGTGCTAGTTGAGAGAAAGATTCATATAGTATATAGCGGAGGCAGTTTGGGTTAATAGGAGGCAGTCAAGTTTTGAGGGTCGTCTCCAAAACTTTAACATAAGGGAACATCATTGGAAAAATAATTGGGGACGAACTATAGGTCTCTACAATTTCTACTTGAATGAATACAATGTTTAACTATATTGATGCCTTCATTGCCTTAACAGGTGGTCTAAGCACATTAGAAGAGATCTTTCATATTTCCTCTTAGTCCCAACTTCACATTCACCATAAACCTATAAGCCTATTAAATGTTAATGGTTATTATGATAAGTTGTTTTCTTTTCTTGATCATGCTATGGAACAAGAATTTTTAACATCTTTTACACAAAAAATCATAATCTCTACTGCTACTGTTGAACAATTGATTGACCAATTATAATTTTTTATTCCTGTAATTGATCCCTCCATGAGTCGCATAAATTGATCATCTAATGAAGTCGTAAAAAGCTTAGATTAGATTTGAATCTTCATTTGTGAATCTTTGTGTCTTTTGCTTTTATTACTGTGTTTTTTTGTTTCTTATATTTATTTAAGTGTGTTTTAGGTTTGTCAGTATTTTTCATTTCAGGTGAAGTCTTCTGTACTCTATCTTTCTATCTTAGAACATTGAGGACAATGTCTCATTTTGATTGGAGGGAGAGGGTAGTAGCTTTCAAAAAAAAAACATTTAACCAACTATGTTTTCTTTTTCTTAAATCATGTGCAAAATTATTGTTATTAGGATGACAGAGTAAAGGAACTCTTTTGTTAAAGTGACTTTTGAGACGTATCTTAGTAATCATTCTTAACAATGTCTATTATAATACTTCTTAAAATATTCAGGTTTATAAACTCTCGCATTATTATCACTTAAGTTTGCTCATATACTCATTTAACATATACTCATTTAACATGTATTCTTAAACCTTAATTTTCACACACACATTTTAACATATGATTGTGAGTTACACATTGATTATTACATTACTTATGTTCTTTTGTTAAAGGTAACAACTAAGGAAAAGAGATAGTATATAATTTGAAACAAAAAACTAAAAAAGTTAGCAAAAAAAAATAATGATAATAAAAAGGTAGATAAGTTTGGTTGCATAGCCTCCCTAACCTAAACAATTTAGCCCGGAAGGGTGTTTTAACACCTAATGCCCTAAAATCAACTGACTTAGGAGCTATTGACCCAACGCTTGTTACATGGGTTGGGAAGAAAAGCTTAAGGAAATAAACATTGCACTATCTACGTATCAGTATCTGCAACCCGAGTTACTAAGCTCATAGGGATATCTCAACATCTAATGTCCTAAGATCAATCGGTTTAGGAGTCATTAGCTGAAAGCTCATTACATGGGTTAAAGATGCACTGTGTTTCAAGTTACATATATATATATATGTATATATATATATTAAAAAAAGAAAAAAAATCTCAACCCAAGGAAGTTAACCTTAAACATTACAACAAAAATTTTATTTTCTTTCAAGTAAAGACCCATAACTATGTGTTGATATATTGAACATAAAAGAAAGGTTTATTGATATCTTGTTTAAGAGGTATTGAGTAGATATATAAATTTAATGAGAGTTTGTTTATTTGGATATATTAATGGAAGTTGAATGATGAATACCTTGCTTTGTGGAATTTACAAAATGATTTTTTATTTTAATGCTTTAATTACTAGGAACTAGTATTAAGCTGGTTGGGGGTTATGATTAATACTTAAAAGTATATTATTTATGAAGGTTTTATATAATTATTTTGCACTTAAAGTATCAATAATTCCTTAACCAAAACATGTTTTATAATAACATATCTAATAATATAAGATACCTTTAATTTATGGTAAATATTTATTTTAAATGCAAGCCTATCACATAAATGAAAGGATTGATTAATGAATTTAAGAACTAAAATTGAAAGGATAAAGAGATGACTAAATTAGAAAAGTCATGCCGGTGCAGTCCAAACCAAAACACTGTTCGGTAATTGGGTCATATCTGGAGCTGTAGATCTTAGATTTAGGTCTACTTTATATGAATAGAAAGATACGACATAGCCTTACAACTTTCATATGGAGCCCAAGATTTAAAAACGTCAATTTCAAGTCGAAATTATAGCAATGACATAGAAGTCTGAACTATCTTCCAGCTAAGCACTGCTCAGTGTTTGGCTCATATCTAGAGTTTTAGAAGTCTAAAAGATCTCAATTGCTTACACAATAAAGCTGAGATAATTTTCTACAATTATATTTTTAAGTGGTTCTAATTTTGACGTTATCAATGACTTTTTGGGCAAACAAGAGAAGATAAGGACTGTCACCAAGTCAAGAGTTGGTCACCCTCTCATCAATTAGTCATCAAATCAATAGTTCTCAATTTTGACCTATAAAAGAAGGCAAATGCCATGCATTTAGGCATCTTGGTTTCCAGATCAAGATAATGCTCTTGCTTTCTCTCTTTATATTTTTTGTAATGTTTATGTTTTGCCTTCATTAATATCGAGCTTATGCCTTTTATTTACTTGGTTAACTTTTATTTTATTTATGTTTTTATTTTGTTTATTTATTTTTCTTTCTTTCATTATGCTGGGTTAAGTTTATTATGTCCAGGTGAAAAGGTTACACTAAAGATGTAAGAATAAGTATATTGTAAACTTAATATGGACTTTAATGTTTGATATTAACATATTTTGTATTTGTTATCATGTCCACTCTTTAATACTTTGCTTGTTAAATAACTATCTAGATTTATGTTGTATAACACTTGGCACTCTCAGAGCGCATACTGTATAGTATAACCAACACTTGAGCTATGAAAGAAACTTGATTTGTTGTTAACATAAGTTATAATCATGAATGTCTGACAAGATTTACAAGTATTAGCATTAATCGAATAAGATCACTAATGTGATAATGTTAACAATTTACAATTTGATTGGAACCTTCTTTGTATTTATTACTTCGACACTCCTGCACTTGAGAGAAGATATCAATCTTTTAGTCGTGTCAATAACCAAAAGATTGATGTCTTCTCCTAAGTGCAGGAGTGTCGAAGTAATAAATAACGCGGCAAGATCGGGGTTGAACCATAGGGAGATTAATTGTATAATTATAAACAACAATAATATAACAACAACAACAACAACAATAATAGCAATAGTACTACTAAAATAGTAATATTACTAATAATAGTAATACTAATAATAATACTAATAGTAGGTGTAGTAGTAGTGCAGGAGTGTCGAAGTAATAAATAACGCGGCAAGATCAGGGTTGAACCATAAGGAGATTAATTGTATAATTATAAACAACAATAATATAACAATAACAACAACAACAACAATAATAATAATAGCAATAGTACTACTAAAATAGTAATGTTACTAATAATAGTAATATTAATAATAATACTAATAGTAGGTGTAGTAGTAGTAGTAGTAGTAATAAAGAAGAAGAAGTTGATGAGAACTTTGAGATGGAAGATTAATGTAAGAATCAAATAATGATAACAAAAAATGTTAAGGTTAAAGGATCCAATAACGATATTTCAAACAAGTATAATACAAACTCTTATTATTTAATTGAAAACCACACATAAAGGGGGTTCCAATCAGATTATAAATTGTTAACATTATTACATTAGTTATCTTATTCGATTAATACCAATACTTGTAAATCTTGTCAGACATTCATGATTATAACTTATGTTAACAACAAATCAAATTCCTTTCATAGCTCGGGTGTTAGTTATACCATATAGTATGGGCTATGAAAGTGCCAAATATTTGTTGTACTAAGTGATATATAACATAAATCTAGATTAGTCATTTAACAAGTAAAACATTAAAGAGTGAACAAGAAAACAAATACAAAACAAGTTAGTATCCAACATTAAAGTCCATATTAAGTTGACACTATACTTATTCTTACACCATTAGTGTAATCTTTTTAACTTGACATAACAAAGTTAGCTAAACATAATAAAAGAAAGAAAAAAATAAGAACATAAGTAAGATAAAAGTTAACTAAGTAAAGGAAAGGAATTGAAAGGCATGAACTTGATATTAATTAAAGCAAAATGATTAGTACTCAAAAGTGTATTTTTATCATGGTTTTATATCATCATTTTGCACTTAAAGTATCAATAACTCCTTAACTAAAGTACGTTTTATAATAATCTATCTAATAATATAAGATACCTTTAATTTGTGGTAAATATCCATTTTAAATGCAGGCCTATCACATAAATAAAAGGATTGATTGATGACTTTAAAAACTTCAATTGCAAAGGCAAAGAGATGATCAAACTTAGAAAAGAGATGTCGGTGCAATCCAAACTGGAGCACTGTTCAGTAATTGGGTCATATCTGGAGCTACAGATCTCAGATTTAGGTCTACTTTATATGGATGGAAAGGTAAGACATAGGCCTACAACTTTCATATGGAGCCCAAGATCTAAAAAGGCCATTTTCGAGTCCAAACTATTGCAACAACAAAGAAGCCCGAATCTATCCTCCAGCTTGAGCACTGTTCAGTATTTTGGCCATATCTGGAGTTCTAGAAGTCGAAATGAGCTGAATGTTTTACACAAGAAAGCTGAGGAAATTTCCTAGAACTTTCATGTTTTCAAGTGGCTCTAATTTGGATGTCATCAATGATGTTTTGCGCAGACAAGGGAAGATAAGGATTGCCACCAAGTCAAGGGTTGGCCATCTACTCATCAATTAGTCATCAAATCAATAGTTCCCAATTTTGGCCTATAAAAGGAGGCATTTGCCATGTATTTAGGCATCTTGGTGTCCAGATCAAGATCATGCTCTTCTTTTCTCTTTGTATTCTTTCTGTTTTGTTTTCATTAATATCAAGTTTATGCGTTTCATTTCCTTTGCTTTGCTTTGTTAACTCTTATCTTATTTATGTTCTTATTTTGTTTATCCATTTTTATTTCTTCCATTATGTCTAGCTAAGTTAATTATGTCAAGGTGAAAAGGTTACACTAATGGTGTAAGAATAAGTATGGTATAAACTTAATATGGACTTTAATGTTTAATACTAACATGTTTTATATTTGTTATCTTGTTCACTCTTTAATACTTTGCTTGTTAAATGAGTAATCTTGATTTATGTTGTATAACAATTGGTACAACAAATGCTTGACACTTTCATAGCTCATAATGTATGGTATAACTGACACCTGAGCTATGAAAGGAACTTGATTTGTTGTTAACATAAGTTATAATCATGAATGCTTGATGAAATTTCCAAGTATTAGCATTAATTGAATAAGATGACTAATGTAATCATGTTAACAATCTATAATCTGATTGGAACCTCCTTTATGTGTGGATTCCAATTGAACAATAAGAGTTTATACCATACTTGTTTAACATACTATTAGTGGAAGCTCTAACCTTGACATTTGTTATTATCGTTGTTAACCTTACTTTAATATCTCATCATCATCATCATCATTTCTTCTTTTCTTTCTTTATTACTACTACTACTACTATTATTGTTGTTGTTGTTGTTGTTATTACTATTATTGTTGTTATTGTTGTTATTGTCATTATTATTGTTGTTGTATTGTTGATATTTATAATTTGTACAATAACCTCCCTGTGGTTCGACCCCGGTCTTGCCGGGCTATTTATTACTTTGACACTCCTGCACTTGGGAGAAGACATCAATCTTTTTGTCGTGTCAAGTTTTTGGCGTCGTTGCCGGGGAGGTAAG
>SRLM01000281.1:340971-357344 GCA_015708895.1 Populus ilicifolia | reverse complement strand
AACACATATAATAATCTAAATTGTAGCATGAACACCATCAGATTAAAGCTTTTTCCTTTTTCATTAAAAGATAAAGCTAAAACATGGCTACAAAATTTGAGACCAGGATCCATTCGTGACTTAAAAGTGCTGATAGATCTGTAAAAGTGCCTAGAGAAATAATTGAAGATGTGTTAGTACAAGTCGATAAATTCATTTATCTTGTGGATTTTGTTGTCTTGGACACACAACCTGTTGAGGCATGTAATTCATTTCCTGTTATTTTAGGACGTCCGTTTCTTGCAACTTCTAACGCATTGATTAATTGTAGGAATGGATTGATGAAGCTATCATTTGGAAACATGACATTGGAAATGAATATTTTCAACATTTGCAAGCAACCTGGAGATGATAATGATTTACAAGAAGTAGATCATATTGATGAATTAGTTTATGATCAACTTGAATCTACTTTAAGTAAAAATGAGTTGGATGAATCGGAGGATTTGTAAATGATTTATTCTAAGGAAGAAATCACAGATGAAAAAAGCACTGAAAATGTTTATGCGGATCTTTTGTCAACAGTGACAACAAATTCGACATCTGGCATCACACCAATCAATGATTACTTTCCTAACGAATCCTTACTTTCTCTTAATCCAATGCCTTGGTATGATAAAAATATTAATTTTCTTGCTTTAGGAGATTTGCCAGCTAATTGGAGTACCAAAGACAAAGAAAAGTTTTTGAACGAAGTGAAGAACTTTTATGGTGATGACCCTAACTTATTCACATATTGTCCTGATCAAATATTTCAAAGATTCATTCCTGACAATAAGGTAAGTAGTGTCATTAAACTTTGTCATTCTGAAGCATGTGGAAGTGATTTCTGGTCAAATAAGACTGCTGCAAAAATCTTTCAAAATGGATTTTTTTGGTCCACCATGTTCAAAGACACGCATGCATTTTGCAAAACTTGTGAAAAATGTCAAAAAGTTGATATTGGTCAAAAAGTTTTGTTTTCTAATTCTCAACTCTATGCATCCCCCAGAGAGCTAAGACCAAGATTGAGGAATTCTTATGGGGCTTGTGATATTGAGAATTCAAAAAATGACAATGATTTTAAGGAAAATGAACATCGTTCGAAAGTTTACTTTGATAATTTTTCTAATGAAAATGAATCAATTGGTTTGAATGATCTTGTAGATAAAGGTTGATTATTTTATTTTTCTTACATTGTTTTTTTTGTGTTTTTTGAGTGATTTTTGCTAGTTTCTCTTATCCCGGTCAAATGGCGAATAACAGTACTCCGTGACTTAAGTCGATTCTTTCAGTTTTCCACAATAACTGATATCTGTATATATATTTGTGCAATTCTTTGAATCTCTTTTCCAATTCTCATTTGAAAATGGACACTAATCTTGCAAAATTGAAAAAGTATTTTCCCGCTCTGCCTTAGAATGCGATTACAAAAATTTACAGTGCTAGATGTGCAAAATTGAGATTGTTAATGAATCATGGAATTCCTAAAGATATTTGCTGGTTGATTGAAGCAAAGGTCCGATTATCAGGTGAGTCCTATAACTCCTTTATTTCACATATGCCTGGAACAGGTAAAGCACTTTTGCAAAGAAATGTCGTGCAAAACGACTGAAAGTTTGTCATCGATGTGCTAAATGGACTTGTAATACACAATGTCGTTCTTTAGGAATGGTATCTATAAACCGTGAAGATAAAATACAATTCATTAAGGATGGCCTGAGTAAGGAGACTTTAGATAACCTTCTATTGACTTTTGAGACGCATCCTAGTGGAGATGAGCATCGTGCAATTCATGATTTATGGCCACTATTTCATAAAGAATATGATCGACTTAGTCTTGGGAATCTGACTAAAAAAGACCCTGTTTGCCAGTTTTTAGGAAAACTGGATGAGAAGCATATCCTTGACCCATAGAGGGCATTTAAGCCGTTCTTGGACGTAAAACCAAGGGAAGATGTGAGCCACAATCACAACTACTTGTACATAAATAAATAAATAAATAAATAAAAGAGAGAGAGTGTGTGTGAGACTCTAGTTGGCCTACATATAGGTGGTATGATTGCCTTTCTAATTTCTCATCTATAAAACCCTCTTTTCCTTCCTTTCATTTTTACTCAGCCCACACATTTAATAAATACTGAAGTGTGTAGAAATGGCAAGTTCCTCACGTCATCACATAAGAAATATTTGTGTTTTCGGTGGATCTAGTCCTGGGAAAGAAAAGGAGTTTTTAGAATCAGCAAATCATCTTGGTCAAGTGTTAGCTGAGAGAAAGATTCATTTAGTATATGGGGGAGCCAGTTTTGGGTTAATGGGAGGTGTGTCAATAGCTGTATTTTTAGGAGGTAGTCAAGTTTTGGGGGTCGTCCCTGAAGCTTTAGCACAAGGGGACATCATTGGAAAAACAATTGGAGAGGAACTTCAGGTCTCCTTAATGTCAGCTCAAATGAATGCAATGTTTAACCATGCTGATGCCTTCATTGCTTGACCAGGTGGTCTAGGCACATTGGAAGAGATATTTCATATTTTCTCTTGGGCCCAACTGCACATTCATCATAAACCCATAGGTTTGTTAAATGTTAATGGTTATTATGATAAGTTGTTGTCTTTTCTTGATCATGCTGTGGAATAAGAATTTCTAACATCTTCTGCACGGCAAATCATAATCTCTGCTGCTACTGCTGAACAATTGATTGACCAGCTACAATCTTTCATTCCTGTAATTAATCCTTCCATGAATCATATAAATTGGTCAACCAAAGAAAGCCGTAAAAAGCTTAGATTGGATTTGAGCGTTCATTTGTGAATCTTCGTGTCTTGTGGTTTTATTATTGTGTTTTGTTATTACTTATATTTGTTTCAGTGTGTTTCAGGTTTGTCAGTGTTCGTTATTTCAGGTGATATCTTTTATACTCTATCTTTCTACCTTTAAACATTGAGGACAATGTCTTCTTTTAGTTGGGGGGAGAGGGTAGTAGCTAAAAAAAAAAAACTGTGTTTTCTATTTCATAAAGCATGTGCAAAATGGTTGTTATTAGGATGGTAGAGTAAAGGAGCTCTTTTGTTTAAGTGACTCTTGAGACGCATTTTAGTAACCATTTGTAACAAGGTCTATCATAATACTTCTTGAAATATTCAGATTTACAAACTCTTACATTGTTGTCACTTAAGTCTGCTCATATACTTGTTTAACATGTATTCTTCAACCTTAATTTACACACACACACTTCAACATATAATTGTGGGTTGCATATTGGATTATTACGTTATTTATGTTCTTTTGTTAAAGGTAACAACTAAGGAAAATGGATAGTATATAAACAAAAAAAACAAAAAAAAAGAGAAAAAGAAAAAAAAGAAAGAAAAAAAGAAAAAAAATGATAATAATAAAAATGTAGATAAGTTTGGTTTCGTAGCCTCCCTAACCTAAGCAATTAAGCCCGAAGGGGTGTTTTAACACCTAATACCCTAAAGTCAACTGACTTGGGAGCTATTGGCCCAACGCTTGTTACATGGGTTAAGGAGAAAAGCTTAAGGGAATCAAACATTGCACTATCTACATATTAGTATCTACGACCCGAGTTACTAAGCTCGTAGGAGTGTCTTAACACCTAATGCCCTAAGACCAACTAGTCTGAGAGTCATTAGCTGAAAGCTCGTTACATGGGTTAAAGATTGATGGTGTTTTAAATTATATGTATATATATTAAAAAAACAAATAAAAAAAAGACAAAAATAATAATCCTAGCCCAAGGAAGTTAACCTTAAACATTAGAACACAAATTTTGTTTTCTTCCAAGAAAAGCCCTATAATTATGTGTTGATACAATGAGCACAAAAGAAAGGTTTATGAATATCTTGTTAAGAGGTATTGAGCAGGTATATAAATCTAACAAGAGTTTGTTTATCTGGATAGAGTAATGGAAGTTAAATGATGAATACTTTGCTTTGTGGAATTTGCAAATTGTTTTTCTATTTTAACGCTTTGATTACTAGGGACTAGTAATAAACTAGTTGGGGGTGTGTGATTAGTAATATACTATACTTGTTTGACATACCATTAGTGGAACCTCTAACCTTGACATTTGTTATTATCATTGTTAATCCTTACTTTAACATCTCATCATCATCATCATCATCTTCTTCTTTTCTTTCTTTATTATTATTATTATTGTTGTTGTTGTTGTTACTATTATTGTTGTTATTGTTGTTATTGTCATTATTGTTGTTGTTGTATTGTTGATATTTATAATTTGTACAATAACCTCCCTGTGGTTCGACCCCGGTCTTGCCTAGTTATTTATTACTTTAACACTCCTGCACTTGGGAGAAGACATCAATCTTTTTGTCGTGTCACAAAACTTAAACATTACAAAAGTATAACAAGAGAAAGCAAGAGCATGATATTGATCTAGAAACCAAGATGCCTGAATGCATGGCAAATGCCTCCTTTTATAGGTCAAAATTAAGAACTATTGATTTGACGACTAATTGATGAGTGGTGGCTAACTCTTGACTTAATGACAATCCTTATGTTTTCTTGTCTGCCTAAAACATCATTAATAACTTCAAAATTGGAACTAGTTAAAAATATGAAAGTTGTAAAAAACTTTCTCAGCTTTCTAGAAAAAAAAAATGGAGGTCATTTGAACTTTTAAAAATCCAAATATGGGTCAAACACTGAATAGTAAGCGGGCTATAGAAGAGATTCAGACTTCTTTATTGTTGTTATAATTTGAACCTAAAAATGGCTTTTTTTGCTCCATATGAAAGTTGTAGGCCTATATCTTACCTTTCCATTCATATAAGAAAGACCTAAATCTAAGATCTACGGCTCCATATATGACTCAATTACCGAACAGTGTTCCGGTTTAGACTGTACCAATCTCTTTTCTAAGTTTGACCATCTTTTTATCATTTCACTTTCAGTTCTTAAATTAATCAACCAATCATTTTATTTATGTGATATGCTTGTATTTAAAATAAATATTTACCATAAATTAAAGATATCTTATATTATTAGATATATTATTATAAAATATGTTTTAGTTAAGGAGTTATTGATACTTTAAGTGCAAAATGATGATATAAAACCTTGATAAAAATACACATTTAAGTACTAATCACACCCCCTAACTAGCTCATTACTAGTCCTAATAATCAAAATATTAAAATAGAAAAATATTTTGTAAATTCCATAAAACAACGTATTCATCATTCAACTTTCATTAATCTTTCTAAATAAACAAACTCTCATTAAATTTATATATCTGCTCAATACCTTTTAAACAAGATATTAATAAATCACACTCCCTAACTAGCTCATTACTAGTCCTAGTAATCAAAACATTAAAATAAAAAAATATTTTGTAAATTTCACAAAACAACGTATTCATCATTCAACTTCCATTAATCTTTCTAGATGAACAAACTCTCATTAAATTTATATATCTGCTCAATACCTCTTAAACAATACATTAATAAACTTTTTTTTTGTACTCGATATATCAACACATAGTTTTGGAGCTTTACTTGGGAGAAAACAAAATTTTTATTTTAATGTTTAAGGTTAACTTTCTTGAGTTGGAATTTTTTTCTTTTTTTTTGTTTTTTTAAATATATATATATATATATGTAACTTAAAACACAATGTATCTTTAACTCATGTAACGAGTTTTTGGCTAATAACTCCTAAACTAGTTAGTTTTAGGGTATTAGGTGTTAAGACACCCCTGTGAGCTTAGTAACTAAGGTTGTCGATACTGATATGTAGATAGTGCAATGTTTGATTCTCTTAAGCTTTTCTCTTTGACCCATGAAACAAGTGTTGGGTCAATAGCTCCTCAGTAAGTTGATTTTAGGATATTAGATGTTAAAACACCCTTTCAAACTTAATTGCTTAGGTTAGAGAGGCTACAAAACCAAACTTGTCTATATTTTTATTATCATTATTTTTTTTATTTTTTTTCAAATTATATATTATCTATTTTTCTTAGTTGTTATCTTTAATAAAAGAACATAAATAATGTAATAATCTAATGTGCAACCCATAATCATATGTTAAAGTGTGTGTGTGAAAATTAAGGTTTAATAATACAAGTTAAATGAGTATATGAGTAGAATTAAGTGATAATAATATAAGGGTTTGTAAACTTGAATATTTCAAGAATTATTATAATAGACCTTGTTAAAAATGGTTACTAAGATGCGTTTCAAGAGTCACTTTAATAAAAGAGCTCATTTACTCTACTATGCTAGTAACAATAATTTTGCACATGCTTTATGAAATAGAAAACACAGTTAGTTAATTTTTTTTGTCAACTACTACCCTCTCTCCCCAACCAAAACGAGACATTGTCCTCAATATCCTAAAGTAGAAAGATAGAGTATAAAAGACATCATCTAAAATAATAAACACTGACAAACCTAAAACACGCTTAAACAAATATAAAAAATAACAAAACTCAAATATTATGCTATTAATAAAACTAAAAAAACCATAACTTTTTACAAACTAAGACTCAAATCGTAGTTGTGATTGTGACTTATATCTTATCTTGGTTTTACATCCAAGAATGACATAAACACCCTCTATGGGTCGGGATAGGCTTCCCATCTAATTTTTTAAAAAGCCAGCAAACAAGGTCTTTTTTAGTCAGATTTCCAAGACTATATCGAGCGTGTTTTTTATGGAATAGTGGTTATAAATCATGAATTGCACGATGCACATCTCCACTAGAATGTGTCTCAAGAGTTAATAAAAGATTATCTAAAAACTCCTTACTCAAGTCATCATTAATGAATTGTATTTTATCTTTACGGTTTATAGATACTATTCCTAAAGAATGACATTGTGCATTACAAGTCCATCTAGCACATCGATGACACACTTTCAATCATTTTGCACAACTTTTCTTCGCAAAAGTGTTTTTACCTCTTTTAAGCATGTGTGAAATGAAGGAATTGGAAAACTCACCTGATAATTAAACCTTTACTTTAATTAACTAGCGAATCTCTACAGGAATTCCATGATTCATTAATAACATCAATCTTGCACACCTAGCTGGGTAAATTTTTGTAATCGTATTTTGCACACCTAGCTCAGTAAATTTTTGTAATTGCATTTTGAGACAAGACGGGAAAATACTTTTTCAACTTTTTAAAAGTGGTGTCATTTTTTAAGATAAGAAGTGGAAAAGAGATACAAAGATAAGAGAAGGAACAAGGAATTGAACAAATATATACACAGATATCAGTTATCATGGGAAACTAAAAGAACCAACTTAAGAGTCACAGAGTACCATTATCCGTTATTTAACCGAGGTGAGAGAGACTAGAAAACCAAGAATCACAAAAACAAATACAAAAATAATGTGAGAAAAACAAAATAATCAACCTTTATCTATGGGATCATTCAAACTAGTGGATTCATTTTCATTAATAAAATTATCAAAGTAAGCTTTTAAATGATGTCCATTTATCTTAAAAATATTGTCATTTTTTGGATTCTTAATATCAAAAGCCCCATAAGGATACATATGTTTCTTAATAAATGGACTGCTCTATCTTAATCTTAGCTCTAAAGAGAATAAATAAAGTCGATAATTATAAAACAAAACTTTTTTGCCAGTATCAACTTTTTAATAATTTTCACAAGTTTTATAAAATGCATGCATGTCCTTAAACATGGTAGGCCAATAAAATTCATTTTGAAAAATTTGTGCATATGTTTTTTTTTACGAGAAATGACTCCCACATACTTCAAAATAAAAAAGTTTAATGACACTACTTACCTCATTATCAAGAATGGATCTTTGAAATATTTGATCAAGACAATATTTGAATAAGTACGAGTCATCCCAATAGAAGTTATTCACTTCCTTAAAAAACTTTCCTTTATCTTGGGTACTCCAATGAGCTGGCAAATCTCTTGAAGCAAGAAAATTGATATTTTTATCATACCAAGGCATTGGACTAAGAAAAAGTAAGGATTCATTAGGAAAGTAATCATCAATTGGTGTGATATCGGATGTTGAATCTATTGTCACTTTTGACAAGATCCACATCGATATTTTTGCTGTGTTTCTCATCCATGATTTTTTCCTAAGATCAAATCATTTATAAATCTTCAGATTCATCCAACTCATTTTTACTTCTTGTTGGTTATAAACTAGTTCTTCAATATGATCTACTTCTTGTAATTCATTATCATCTTTAAGTTGCTTGCAAATATTGAAATATTCATCTTCAATGTCATGTTTCCAAATGATACTTCATTAGTCTGATTAGTTAATTAGTACTCAAAAGTGCATTTTTATCATGGTTTTATATCATCATTTTGCACTTAAAGTATCAATAACTCCTTAACTAAAGTATGTTTTATAATAATCTATCTAATAATACAAGATACCTTTAATTTATGGTAAATGTCCATTTTAAATGCAGGCCTATCACATAAATGAAAGGATTGATTGATGACTTTAAGAACTTCAATTGCAAAGGCAAAGAGATTATCAAACTTAGAATAGAGATGTCGGTGCAATCCAAACCGGAACACTGTTTGGTAATTGGGTCATATATGGAGCTATAAATCACCAATTTAGGTCTACTTTATATGGATCGAAAGGTAAGACATAGGCCTACAACTTTCTTATGGAGCCCAAGATCTAAAAAGGCCATTTTCAAGTCCAAAGTATTGCAACAACAAAGAAGCCTGAATCTGTCCTCTAGCCCGAGCACAGTTTAGTATTTTGGCCATATCTGGAGTTCTAGAAGTCAAAATGAGCTAAATGTTTTACACAAGAAAGCTGAGACAATTGCCTAGAACTTTCATGTTTTCAAGTGGATCTAATTTTGATGTCATCAATGACGTTTTAGGCAGACAGGAGAAGATAAGGATTGTCACCAAGTCCAGGGTTGGCCATCTACTCATCAATTAGTCATCAAATCAATAGTTCCCAATTTTGGCCAATAAAAGGAGGTATTTGCCATGCATTAGGCATCTTGGTGTCCAGATCAAGATGATGCACTTCTTTTCTCTCTTTGTATTCTTTATGCTTTGTTTTCATTAATATCAAGTTTATGCCTTTCATTTCCTTTCCTTTGCTTTGTTAACTCTTATCTTATTTATGTTCTTATTTTGTTTATCCATTTTTCTTTCTTACATTATGTCTAGCTAAGTTAATTATGTCAAGGTGAAAAGGTTACACTAATGGTGTAAGAATAAGTATGGTATAAACTTAATATGGACTTTAATGTTTAATACTAACATGTTTTATATTTGTTATCTTATTCACTCTTTAATACTTTGCTTGTTAAATGACTAATCTTGATTTATGTTATATAACAATTGGTACAACAAATGCTTCGCACTTTCATAGCCCATACTGTATGATATAACCAACACCTGAGCTATGAAAGGAACTTGATTTGTTGTTAACATAAGTTATAATCATGAATGCTTGATGAAATTTACAAGTATTAGCATTAATTGAATAAGATGACTAATATAATCATGTTAACAATCTATAATCTGATTGGAACCTCCTTTATGTGTGGATTCCAATTGAACAATAAGAGTTTATACTATACTTGTTTGACATACCATTAGTGGAACCTCTAACCTTGACATTTGTCATTATCATTGTTAATCCTTTAATATCTAATCATCATCATCATCTTCTTCTTCTCTTTCTTTACTACTACTACTACTACTACTACTACTACTACTACTACTACTACTACTACTAGTATTATTATTATTGTTGTTGTTGTTGTTGTTGTTGTTGTCGTTGTTATTGTATTGTTGTTATTTATAATTTGTACAATATCCTCCCTGTGGTTCGACCCCGGTCTTGCCGGGTTATTTATTACTTCGACACTCCTGCACTTGGGAGAAGACATCAATCTATTCGTTGTGTCAAGTTTTTGGCACCGTTGCCGGGGAGGTAAGTTTTGTATAAATTATAATATTTATTTTATTTTCTCTTTTCACTTTTCTTGTATATAACTTTGTTTCTTTTCTCTTGTTTTGTAAGAAGAAATCTTGAGGAAATCTTGAAAAGCAAGAGACAATCAATACCCAACTTGCTCAAAACATGATAGATTTTAAAGATACTCTTGCAAAATTAACATCTGCTCTTAGTTTCCAAGAGAAAGGTAAGTTTCCATGTCAACCACAACAAAATCCCAAGGGGCAATACAATGCAAATGCAAGTAGTTTCGGAAGCCAACACATGGATCAAGTCAAAGCAGTCACTACTCTTCATAGTGGTAAGGTTATTGAAAAACCCTCTCTTGAACCTTATGAGAAAGATGATGAGTCAATCTTTGAGGGTAAGGAAGGGGTTGAATCAGAAAATTGCAAAGAAAAGACTGATTCTTCGCCAGCACTTCCATTTCCTCAGGCCATGACCAAACAAAGGAAAGTCAATCACAACTCTGAAATTTTTGAAATTTTTAAAACTTTCAAACAGGTAAGAATCAATATACCTTTGCTGGATGCTATTAAACAGATTCCTTCCTATGCTAAATTTTTGAAAGATCTATGCATGGTGAAGAGGAAACTAAATGTGAAAAAGAAAGCCTTTCTAGCCGAACAAGTAAGTGCTATTCTTCAGAAAAATAATGTTTTGAAATATAAAGACCCTGGCTGTCCTATAATTTCTTGCTTTATTAGAGAGCATAAAATTGAAAGAGCCTTGATCTTGGTGCTACTGTGAATTTACTTCCATATTTAGTTTTTCAAAGTCTCAATCTAGGTGAGTTAAAACCAACTTCTATAACTCTTTTACTTGCCGATAGATCTGTAAAAGTGCCTAGAGGAATAATTGAGGATGTGTTAGTACAAGTCGATAAATTCATTTATCTTGTGGATTTTGTTGTCTTGGACACACAACCTATTGAGGCATGTAATTCATTTCCTGTTATTTTAGGACGTCTGTTTCTTGCAACTTCTAACGCATTGATTAATTGTAGGAATGGACTGATGAAGTTATCATTTGGAAACATGACATTGGAAATGAATATTTTCAACATTTGCAAGCAACCTAGAGATGGTAATGATTTACAGGAAGTGAACTTTATTGAAAAATTAATTCATGATCAATTTCCAACCACTTCTAGTGAAATTGAGATTGATGAATCTGATGATTTACAAATGATTTATTTTCAGGAAGAATCAAAGACAAGTAATTAAAGGCCACAAATTGAGGAATTGCCACCATGATCAATTAAATCCATACCTTCAAGTGTTCAACCACCCAAACCTGATTTGAAGCCGTTGCCATCCAATCTCAAATACTCATTTTTGGGAGAAAATGAAACTTTTCCGGTAATACTCTCTTCCAAACTTAATGCACATCAAGAAGGTAAGTTATTACAAACTCTAAAAAAGCACAAAAATGCATTGGGATGGACCATAGCTGATATAAAAGGAATTAGTCCTTTGATTTGTACACACAGAATTTATTTGGAGGAAAATGCTAAACCCTCTAGAGAAATGCAACGAAGGCTAAATCCTAATATGAAAGAAGTAGTGAAAAATGAAGTCATTAAGCTTCTAGATAATGACATCATTTATCCTATTTCTGACAGCAAATGGGTAAGTCCTACCCAAGTTGTACCCAAGAAGTCTGGAGTCACTGTGATAACAAATGAGAACAATGAGTTAATTCCCACTAGAACTGTTACTGGTTGGCGCATGTGCATTGACTATAGGAAACTTAATTCAATGACTAGAAAAGATCATTTTCCATTACCTTTCATGGATCAAATCCTAGAAAGAGTTGCAGGTCATGAATTTTATTGTTTCCTAGATGGCTATTCGGGTTACAATCAAATTGAAATTGCATTGGAAGATCAAGAGAAGACTACTTTCACATGTCCATTTGGTACTTTTGCATATCGAAGGATGCCTTTTGGATTATGTAATGCACCAGCCACATTTCAAAGATGCATGCTTAGTATATTTAGTGATATGGTTGAAAATTTTCTTGAGATTTTCATGGATGATTTTTCTGTTTTTGGCGATTCATTTGATGATTGTTTGACTAACTTAGAAAAGGTTTTGGCCAGGTGTGAAGAGAAGAATCTTGTGCTGAATTGGGAAAAATGTCACTTTATGGTAACAAACGGCATTGTACTTGGTCACATTGTTTCATCAAAAGGAATTGAGGTTGACAAATCTAAAATCGAGTTAATTGCAAACTTGCCAACACCAAAATCTATTAAAGATGTTAGATCATTCTTAGGACATGCTGGTTTTTATAGAAGGTTCATCAAAGATTTTAGCGTAATATCTAAGCCCTTAAGTAACCTTCTAACAAAGGATAATTTTTTTGAATGGACTGAACATTGTGAAAAAGCCTTTGTTAAACTTAAAAACTTGCTTACTTGTGCTCCTGTCATTCAACCTCCTGATTGGTCATTACCTTTTGAAATAATGTGTGATGCTAGTGATTATGCCGTAGGTGCTGTTTTGGGACAAAGAAAAGATAAGAAACCTTATGTAATTTACTATGCAAGTAAAACTTTAAATAATGCTCAAATGAATTATACCACCACTGAAAAAGAATTACTTGCAGTAGTATTTGCATGTGAAAAATTTAGGTCTTATCTTGTTGGCTCACCTGTTATTGTTTTTAGTGATCATGCAGCATTGAAATATCTTCTTTCTAAGAAAGATTCTAAGGCTAGATTGGTGCGGTGGATTTTGTTACTTCAAGAATTTGATATCACAATCAAAGATAAGAAAGGCAGCGAAAATGTTGTCGCAGATCATTTGTCAAGATTGACAACAGATTCGGAAACTGACATCACACCAATCGATGACTACTTTCCCGATGAATCTTTATTTTCTGTCTCTACAATGCCTTGGTTTGCTAATATTGTCAATTTTCTTGTTTCAGGACAATTGCCAGCTCATTGGAGCACCCAAGATAAAAGAAAGTTCTTGAATGAAGTGAAGAACTTTTATTGGGATGACCCTTATTTATTCAAATATTGTCCTGATCAAATATTTCGAAGATGCATTCCTGACAATGAGGTAAGTAGTGTCATTAAATTTTGTCATTCTGGGGCATGTGGGGGCCATTTCTCATCAAGAAAGACAACTGCAAAAATCTTACAAAGTGGATTTTATTGGCCCACCATGTTCAAAGACTCACATGCATTCTGCAAGTCTTGTGAAAATTGTCAAAAGTTGGGATCAATTTCAAAACGTCACATGATGCCTTTAAATCCTATTCTTGTCATTGAGATCTTTGACTGTTGGGGTATAGATTTCATGGGTCCATTTCCTCCATCATTTGGTTTCTTGTACATATTAGTCGCAGTAGATTATGTTTCAAAATGGATAGAGGCAATTCCAAGTCGAAACAATGATCACAAAACAGTGATAAAGTTTTTGAAAGAAAATATTTTGAGTCGATTTGGAGTCCCTCGAGCCATAATAAGTGATGGTGGAACACATTTCTGCAACAAGCCATTTGAGTCTTTAATGAAGAAATATGGAATCACACACAAAGTTGCCACCCCTTATCACCCTCAAACAAGTGGACAAGTAGAGCTTGCTAATAGGGAGATCAAACACATTTTGGAGAAAACAGTGAACCCTAATAGGAAAGATTGGTCTTTAAGACTTAATGATGCACTTTGGGCTTATCGAACTGCTTATAAAACATCATTAGGTATGTCACCTTATAGACTAGTCTATGGAAAACCTTGTCACTTGCCTGTGGAACTTGAACATAAAGCTTATTGGGCTATTAAAGCTTTTAATTCAAATCTGGATGAAGCTAGTCAACTACGAAAGTTACAAATAAATGAGCTTGAGGAAATAAGAAATGATGCATATGAAAATTCAAGAATTCATAAAGCAAGAATCAAAGAGTTTCATGACAAGAATATACTGAGAAAAACATTCAATGTTGGTCAAAAAGTCTTGCTTTATAATTCTCGACTGCATTTATTTCCTGGAAAATTAAGATCAAGATGGAGCGGTCCTTTTATTGTGAAACATGTGTATCCATATGGGGCCTACGACATCGAGAATCCAAAGAATGGCAATGTTTTCAAGGTAAATGGACAACGTCTGAAAGTTTATTTTGATAATTTTTCAGTTGAACATGACTCTATTGAATTGGGTGATCCTGTATATAAAGATTGATTATTATTATTATTATTTTCTTTTTGAGTGATTTTTTTTTTTAGTATCTCTTACCCCGGTCAAATGGCGGATAACGGTACTCCGTGACTTAAGTCGGTTCTTTCAGTTTCCCATAATAACTGATATCTGTATATACATTTCTGCAATTCTTTGAATCTCTTTTCCAATTCTCATTTGAAAATGGACACTAATCTTGCAAAATTAAAAAAGTATTTTCCCGCTCTACTTCATAATGTGATTACAAAAATTTACCGTGTTAGATGTGCAAGATTGAGATTGTTAATGAATCATGGAATTCCTGAAGATATTCGCTGGTTGATTGAAGCAAAAGTTCGATTATCAAGTGAGTCCTCTAACTCCTTCATTTCACACATGCCTGGAACAGGTAAAAGCACTTTTGCAAAGAAACGTCGTGCAAAACAACTGAAAGTTTGTCATCGATGTGCTAGATGAACTTGTAATACACAATTTTGTCCTTTAGAAATGGTATCTATAAACCGTAAAGATAAAATACAATTCGTTAAGGATGACGTGAGTAAGGAGTCTTTAGATAACCTTCTATTGGCTCTTGAGACGCATCCTAGTGGAGATGTGCATCGTGTAATTCATGATTTATGGCCACTATATCATAAAGAACATGATCGACTTAGTCTTGGGAATCTGACTAAAAAAAAAGACCATGTTTGCCAGTTTTTAAGAAAACTGGATGGGAAGCCTATCCCTCACCCATAAAGGGCGTTTAAGCCGTTCTTGGACGTAAAACCAAGGGAAGATGTGAGCCACAATCACAACTACCTGTACATATACTTGTTTTTTTTAAAAAAGTAAATAAATAAATAAATAAAAAGAGAGAGAGGGAGAGAGAGTGTGAGACTCCAGCTGGCCTACATATAGGTGTTATGATTGCCTTTCTAATTTCTCATCTATAAAACCCTCTTTTCCTTCCTTTCATTTCTACTCAACCCATACATTTAACAAATATTGAAGTGCATAGAAATGTCAAGTTCCTCAAGTCATCACATAAGAAATATTTGTGTTTTCGGTGGATCTAGTCCTCGGAAAGAAAAGGCATTTTTAGAATCAGCAAATCATCTTGGTCACGTGTTAGCTGAGAGAAAGATTTATTTAGTATATGGGGGAGGCAGTCTTAGGTTAATGGAAGGTGTGTCAATAGTTGCATTTTTAGGAGGTAGTCAAGTTTTGGGGGTCGTCCCCGAAGCTTTAGCACAAGGGGACATCATTGGAAAAACAATTGGTGAGGAACTTCAGGTCTCTACAATGTCAGCTCGAATAAATGCAATGTTTAACCATAGTGATGCCTTCATTGCTTTACTAGGTGGTCTAGGCACATTGGAAGAGATATTTCATATTTCCTCTTGGGCCCAACTACACATTCACCATAAACCCATAGGTTTGTTAAATGTTAATGCTTATTATGATGAGTTGTTATCTTTTCTTGATCACGCTGTGGAACAGGAATTTCTAACATTTTCTGCACTACAAATCATAATCTCTGCTGCTACTGCTGAACAATTGATTGACCAACTACAATATTTCGTTCCTGTAATTGATCCTTCCATGATTCGTATAAATTGGTCAACCAAGGAAAGCTGTAAAAAGCTTAGATTGGATTTGAGCCTTCATTTGTGAATCTTTGTGTCTTTTGGTTTTATTATTGTGTTTTGTTATTACTTATATTTGTTTCAGTGTGTTTCAGGTTTGTTAGTGTTCGTTATTTCAGGTGATATCTTCTATACTCTATCTTTCTACCTTTAAACATTGAGGACAATGTCTTCTTTAGTTGGGGGGAGAGGGTAGTAGCTAAAAAAAAAAACTATGTTTTCTATTTCATAAAGCATGTGCAAAATGGTTGTTATTAGGATGGCAGAGTAAAGGAGTTCTTTTGTTAAAGTGACTCTTGAGACGCATCTTAGTAACCATTCGTAACAAGGTCTATCATAATACTTCTTAAAATATTCAGATTTACAAACTCTTGCATTATTATCACTTAACTTTGCTTATATACTTGTTTAACATGTACTCTTAAACCTTAATTTACGCACACACACTTCAACATATAATTGTGGGTTGCATACTGAACTATTATATTATTTATGTTCTTTTGTTAAAGGTAACAACTAAGAGAAAGGGATAGTATACAAAAAAAAAAAAAAAAGAAAAAGAA
>SRLM01000281.1:299201-332396 GCA_015708895.1 Populus ilicifolia | reverse complement strand
AAGATAAGGATTGTCACCAAGTCAAGGGTTGGCCATCTACTCATCAATTAGTCATCAAATCAATAGTTCCCAATTTTGGCCTATAAATGGAGGCACTTGTCATGCATTTAGGCATCTTGGTGCCCAGATCAAGATCATGCTTTGCGTTTCTCTCTTTGTATTCTTTATGCTTTGTTTCCATTAATATTATGTTTATGCCTTTCATTTCCTTTCCTTTACTTAGTTAACTTTTATGTTCTTATTTTGTTTATCTATTTTTCTTTCTTTCATTATGTCTAGCTAAGTTAATTATGTCAAGGTAAAAAGGTTACACTAATGGTGTAAGAATAAGTATAATGTAAATTTAATATGGACTTTAATGTTTGATACTAACATGTTTTATATTTGTTATCTTGTTCACTTTTTAATACTTTTGCTTGTTAAATGACTAATCTTGATTTATGTTGTATAACACTTTGTACAACAAATGCTTTGCACTTTTATAGCCTATACTGTATGGTATAACCGACACCTGAGCTATGAATGGAACTTGATTTGTTGTTAACATAAGTTATAATCATGAATGCTTGACGAGATTTACAAGTATTAGCATTAATCGAATAAGATGGCTAATGTAATCATGTTAACAATCTATAATCTGATTGGAACCTCCTTTATGTGTGGTTTCCAGTTGAATAATAAGAGTTTATATTATACTTGTTTGACATACTATTAGTGGAATCTCTAACCTTGACATTTGTTATTATCATTGTTTAATCCTAGCTTTAATATTTCATCTCAAAGTTTTCATCTTTTTATTCTTCTTTATTATTGTTATTATTATCATTATTATTAGTATTATTAGTATTATTACTACTAGTATTATTAGTACTATTATTATCATTATTATTATTTTTGTTGTTATTACTATTATTGTTATTATTGTTGTTGTTATTATTATTGTTGTTGTATTATTGTTATTTATAATTTGTACAATAACCTCCTTGTGGTTCTATCACGGTCTTGTCGGGTTACTTTTTACTTCGACACTCCTGCACTTGGGAGAATACATCAATCTTTTTGTCGTGTCACAGTCCATTCCTACAATTAATCAATGTATTAGAAGTTGCAAGAAATGGATATCCTAAAATAATAGGAAATGAATTACATGCTTTAACAAGTTATGTATTCAAGACAATAAAATCCATAGGATAAATGAATTTATCAACTTATACTAACACATCTTCAACTATTTGTCTAAGCACTTTTACAAATCTATCAGCAAATAAGAGAGTTACATAAGTTGGTTTTAACTCACCTAGATTGAGACTTTGAAAAACTTGATATGGAAGTAAATTCACACTAATTCCAAGATCAAGTAAAGCTCTTTTAATTTTATATTCTTCAATAAATCAAGAAAATGTAGGACAACCAGGATCTTTATATTTCAAAGTATTATTGATACGAAGAATGACACTTACATGTTCGGGTAAAAATACTTTCTTTTTCATATTCAGTTTTCTCTTCATAGTGCACAGAACTTTCAAAAATTTAGCATAAGAAAGAACCTGTTTAATACCATCCACCAAAGGTATATTGATTCATACTTGTTTGAAAGTTTTAAAGATTTTAGAGTTGTGATTGACTTTTCTTTGTTTAGTCATGACATGAGAAAATAGAAATATTGGCGGGGAATCAATTGTTTCTTTGCAGTTTCAGATTCAACCCTTCCTTACCCTTAGAGATTGATTCATCATCTTTCTCACAAGGTTCAAAGGTAGGTTTTTCAATAACCTTACCACTATGAATAGTAGGTTTTTTAAGAGTGGGTTTTTTAATAACCTTACCACTACAAAAAGTTTCTCAAAAGTGGGTTTTTCACAAGATTTCTTCTAAGAGGTGGAGCATAAGGAGGTGCATGTCCATGAGAATTTTAGAAATTATGGTGTGCTTAAATGGTGGTTATGAAGTTTATACATTGTTATTATCACTCTTCCAACTAAAATTTAGGTGATTTCTCTAACTAGAGTTGTATGTTTGCGAGTATGGGTTGTGGTTGGCCCTTTGAAAACTATTTAAAGCATGGGCTTGTTCATGGAGACATTCCTTAAATTAAGGCAAGGTTGGACAGTTATTGATTAAGTGTTCATTTGTTTCACATAATTGACACACAATATTTTCAACAGATTTTAACTAACTACTCTTTTTCAATTCTAGTGCTTTGATTTTTCTAGCTAAAGATGCAAACTTGGTTTGGAGGTCATGATCTTCCTTAAGATTGTACATATCTCCACTAGATGTATGAGGTTGAGTTTACTTAATGCCTCATAAGTACCCATGATAATCCAATTTTGAGCATTTTTAGGTAACAAGTCTAAGTACTCCATTGCTTCATCAGGGTCTTTATCTTTAAAAGTTTTATTGCATATCAATTCAACCATTTGTTTATCTCTAGGTGTTAACCTTTCATAAAAATATGAAATCAATCTCTATGTTTCAAAACCATGATGAGGGCAAGTATTAAACAAGTCTTGATATCTATCCCAACATTAATAAAATATTTCTCCTGGAGACCAAGATGATTAAATGCATGGAAAATAATTCCTTTTAAAGGCCAAAATTAGAAACTATTGATTTGATGACTAATGATAGGTGGGTAGCCAACTCTTGACTTGGGAACAATCTTTATCCTCTTTTGTCTGCCTAAAATATCATTAATAAGGTCAAAATTGGAACCACTTATGCATGAAAATTGTAGGAAATTGTCTCAGGTTTTCAGGAAAACAAATGGAGGTCATTTGGACTTCTAAAACTCTATATATGGGTTAAATATTGAACAATGTTCAGACTGCAAGATAGATTTAGACTTATTCATTGTTGCTATAATTTAAACTTGTGAATGACCTTTTTAAATATGTGCTCCATATAAAAGTTGTTGGGCTATGTCTTACCTTTCCATCCATATAAAGTAGACCTAAATTCAAGATCTACAGCTCATGATATGACCTAATTAGCAAATAGTGGTCTGGTTTGGACTACACTAGCATTTTTTTTCTAAGTTTGATCATTTATTTGTCCTTTTAATTTCAGTTCCTAAACTCATCAATCAATCCTTTCATTTATATGATAGGCCTGCATTTAAATTGAATATTTACCATAAATTAAAGGTATCTTATATTATTAGATATGTTATTATAAAACAAGTTTTAATTAAAGAGTGATTGATACTTCAAGTGCAAAATGATTGGGCCTTTAGAAACTCTTTAAAGCATGGGCTTGTTCATGGAGACATTCCTTAAAAGAAGGCAAAGTTAGACAATTATTGGCTAAATGTTCATTGATTTCACAAATTTGACACACAATATCTTGAACATATTTTAATTGACCACTATTTTGCAATTCTAGTGCCTCAACTATTCTAGTTAAGGATGCAAACTTAGCTTAGAGGTCATGATCTTCCCTAAAGTTGTACATATCTCTACTAAATGTACGGGGTTGAGTTTTACTCGGTGCCTCGGAAGTACCTGCGGTGTCCTAATTTTGAGCATTTTCAGCTAACAAGTCTAGGTATTTCATTGCCTCATCAGGGTCTATATCTTCAAAAGTCCAATTGCATATCAATTCAACCTTCATAAAAATATGAAACCACTCTCCATATTTCAACACCATGATGAGGGCAAGTATTAAGCAAGTCTTGATACCTATCCCAACATTGATAAAATACTTCTCCTGGTTTCTAAGTGAAAGTGGTGATTTGTTATTTAAAAGAGTTTGTTTTGTGAGAAGGGAAAAACTTCTTTAAAAACTATTGTTTCATTTTATCTCAAACATGAATGGATCCATGTCTTAAAATTTATAGCCATGTTTTAACTTTATATTTTAATGAAAAAGAAAAAAAATTAATCTGACGGTGTTCATGGTATAATTTGAGTCATTATACGTGTTGCAAACTTCCTCAAATTCCCTTAAATGCAAGTATGAATTTTTTAAATCTAAGCCTTTAAAGGAAGGTAAAAGTTCAATAATGTCTAACTTGAAATTAAAATGAGATATATCAGGGGGAAAACTATGCATAATGGTGTACTTGTTCTTATGGGATTCATGTGGTCTCTAAATGTTCTAACACAATTATTCTCTTTATTCTCATTATGAAGTGATTGATTATTTTCTTTTGTTATATTTTCTGAAAATGATGAGGACACCTAATTAGTACTCAAAAGTGCATTTTTATCATGGTTTTATATCATCATTTTGCACTTAAAGTATCAATAACTCTTTAACTAAAGTACGTTTTATAATAATTTATCTAATAATATAAGATAATGTAAGATACCTTTAATTTGTGATAAATATCCATTTTAAATGCAGGCCTATCACATAAATGAAAGGATTGATTGATGACTTTAAGAACTTCAATTGCAAAGGCAAAGAGATGATCAAACTTAGAAAAGAGATGTCGGTGCAATCCAAACCAGAACACTGTTCGGTAATTGGGTCATATTTGGAGCTATCGATCTCAGATTTAGGTCTACTTTATATCGATGGAAAGGTAAGACATAGGCCTATAACTTTCCTATAGAGCCTAAGATCTAAAAAGGTCATTTTCAAGTTCAAATTATTGCAACAACAAAGAAGCCCGAATCTGTCCTCCAGCCAGAGCACTGTTCAGTATTTTAGCCATATCTGGAGTTCTAGAAGTTGAAATGAGCTGAAGTGTTTATACAAGAAAGCTGAGACAATTGCCTAGAACTTTCATGTTTTCAAGTGGCTCTAATTTTGACGTCATCAATGACGTTTTGGGCAGACAAGAGAAGATAAGGATTGTCACCAAGTTAAGGGTTGGCCATCTACTCATCAATTGGTCATCAAATCAATAGTTCCCAATTTTGGCCTATAAAAGGAGGCACTTACCATGCATTTAGGCATCTTGGTGTCCAGATCAAGATCATACTCTTGTTTTCTCTCTTTGTATTCTTTATGTTTTGTTTTCATTAATATCAAGTTTATGCCTTTCATTTCCTTTCCTTTGCTTTGTTAACTCTTATCTTATTTATGTTCTTATTTTGTTTATCCATTTTTCTTTCTTCCATTATGTCTAGCTAAGTTAATTATGTCAAGGTGAAAAGGTTACACTAATGGTGTAAGAATAAGTATGGTATAAACTTAATATGGACTTTAATGTTTCATACTAACATGTTTTATATTTGTTATCTTGTTCACTCTTTAATACTTTGCTTGTTAAATGACTAATCTTGATTTATGTTGTATAACAATTGGTACAACAAATGCTTGACACTTTCATAGCTCATACTGTATGGTATAACCGACACCTGAGCTATGAAAGCAACTTGATTTGTTGTTAACATAAGTTATAATCATGAATGCTTGACGAAATTTACAAGTATTAGCATTAATTGAATAAGATGACTAATGCAATCATGTTAACAATCTATAATCTGATTGAAACCTCTTTTATGTGTGGTTTCCAATTGAACAATAAGAGTTTACACTATACTTGTTTGACATACCATTAGTGGAACCTCTAACCTTGACATTTGTTATTATCATTGTTTAATCTTTACTTTAATATTCTATCTCCAAGTTCTCCTCATCATCATCATCTTCTTCTCTTTCTTTATTATTATTATTATTACTACTACTACTATTACTAGTATTATTATTATTATTTTTATTATTATTGTTGTTGTTGTTGTTGTTGTTGTTGTTATTGTTATTGTTGTTGTTGTATTGTTGTTATTTATAATTTATACAATAACCTCCCTGTGGTTCGACCCTGGTCTTGCCGGGTTATTTATAACTTCGACACTGCTGCACTTGGGAGAAGACATCAATCTTTTCGTTGTGTCAATACCCTACAAAGCCTACCACTTAATGTACATGACCACACTCTCATGCAGGTGTAGGAATAGAATAAAAGAAAAAAGAACACAAAAAAAAACAAGAGAAAAGAATCAAAGTTATATAGAAGAAAAATAAAAAGAGAAAATAAAATAAATATTATAATTTGTACAAAAACATAACTTCTCAGCAACGACACCAAAAACTTGATACGACCAAAAGATTGATGTCTTATTCCAAGTGCAGGAGTGTCGAAGTAATAAATCACCTAGCAAAACTGAAGTCAAACCACAGGGAAGTTAATTGTATAAATTATAAATAACAATAATATAATAAAAACAATAACAACAATAATAGTAACAATAATAACAACAACAGTAGTAGTAGTAATACTAATAATAATAATAATAATAATAATAATAATAATAAAGAAAATGTAGAAGAAGAAGAAGTTGATGAGAACTTTGAGATGGAAGATCAATGTAAGGATTAGATAATGATAACAATAAATATCAAGGTTAAAGAGTTCACTATGATATGTTAAAGAAGTATATTATAAACATTTATTACTTAATTGGAAACCACACACAAAGAAGGTTCCAATCAGATTATAAATTGTTAACATGATTACATTAGCTATCTTATTTGAATAATGCTAATACTTTTAAATGTTATTAGGCATTCATAATTATAACTTATGTTAACAACAAATTAAGTCCCTTTTATAGTTGAAGTATCGGTTATATCATACAATATGGGTTATGAAAGTGCAAAGCATTTGTTGTACCAAGTGTTATACAACATAAATCTTGATTAGCCAACTCTTGACTTGGTGACAATCTTTATCTTCTCTTGTCTACCTAAACCATCATTGATAACATCAGAATTAGAACCACTTAAAAAACATGAAAGTTGTAGTAAATTATCTCAGCTTTATAGGAAAAAAATGGAGGTCATTTGGACTTATAAAACTCCATATATGGGTCAAACACTGAACGGTATTTGGGCTGCAAGATAGATTCAGACTTATTTGTTGTTGTTACAATTTGGACTTGAGAATAACCTTTTTAAATCTTAGGCTCCATATGAAAGTTGTAGATCTATGTCTTACTTTTCCATCCATATAAAGTAAACCTAAATCTGAGATCTATGGTTCGAGATATGACCTAATTACCAAATAGTGGTCTGATTTGGATTGCACTAGCATCTTTTTTTCTAATTTTGACCATCTCTTTATCCTTTCAATTTCAATTCTTAAACTCATCAATCAATCTTTTTATTTTATGTGATAAGCCTGTATTTAAAATAAACATTTACCATAAATTAAAGGTATCTTATATTATTAGATATGTTATTACAACACATGATTTAGTTAAGGAGTTATTGATACTTCAAGTGCAAAATGATGATATAAAACCTTGATAAAAATATACTATTAAGTACTAATCACTAATATTGATAATTTTCTTCCTTTAGGATTTTTGTCAGCTTATATGGATACCCAAGATGATTAGTATTTGGAGTTCTAGTATTCCATGTTTTTTTTTCTAAAAAGCTGAGATAATTTTCTACAACTTTCATGTTTTCAAGTGGCTCCAATTTTGACGTTATCAATGACGTTTTGGGCAAACAAGAGAAGATAAGGATTGTCACCAAGTCAAGAGTTGACCACCCACTTATTAATTAGTCATCAAATCAATAGTTTCCAATTTTGGCCTATAAAAGAGGCATTTGCCATACATTTAGGCATTTTGGTTTTCAGATCAAAATCATGCTCTTTCTTTCTCTCTTTATATTTTTGTAATGCTTAAGTTTTATTTTCATTAATATTTTATTTATGTCTTTCATTTCCTTTCCTTTACTTAGTTATTTTTTATCTTATTTATATTCTTATCTTGTTTATGTCTTTCTTTTCCTTTCCTTTACTTAGTTAACTTTTATCTTATTTATGTTCTTATTTTATTTATTTATGTTTTTTTCTTTCATTATGTTCAGCTAAGTTTATTATGTCAAGATGAAAAGGTTACATTAATGGTGTAAGAATAAGTATAGTGTAAACTTAACATAGACTTTAACATGTTTTATATTTGTTATCTTGTTCATTTTTTAATACTTTGTATGTTAAATAACTAATGTAGATTTATGTTGTATAACACTTGGTAGAACAAATGCTTGGTACTTTCATAACCCATGCTATATGGTATAACCGACACCTGTGCTATAAAAAGAACTTGATTTGTTATTAACATAACTTATAATCATGAATGTCTGACAACATTTACAAGTATTAGCATTAATCGAATAAGATAACTAATATAATCATGTTAACAATTTATAATCTAATTGGAACCTCCTTTGTCTGTAGTTTCCAATTAAATAATAAGAGTTTATACTATACTTGTTTGACATACCATAAGTGAATCCTCTAACCTAGACATTTGTTATTATTATTGTTTAATTCTTAGGTTAATCTTTCATGTTAAAGTTCTCATAACTTATTCTTCTTCTTCTATTATTATTATTACTACTACTACTACTATTAGTATTATTATTATTACTATTATTAGTAGTATTATTAGTGTTATTATTATTACTATTATTATTGTTTTTGTTATATTATTGTTGTTTATAATTTATACAATTAACTTCCTTATAGTTCGACCCTAATCTTGCCGGGTTATTTATTACTTCAACACTCTTGTATTTGGAAGAAGACATCAATCTTTTGGTCATGTCACAAGACAAAAAAAAAATTAGCCATATGAAAAAAATTTATTGGGATAACCTTTATTTATTTAAATATTGTCCTAATCAAATATATAAAAGATGCATTCTTGACAATGAATCAAGTAGTGCCATTAAATTTTGTCTTTCCATGACATAAAGAGGTCATTTTTCGTTAACAATGATAATTGCAAAAATCTTACAATGTGAATTTTATTGGTCCACCATGTTCAAGGACACATATACATTCTATTGGAAATCTTCTATTGACTCTTGGGACATACCTTAATGGAGATGTGTATCATACAATTTATAATTTAAATCCTTATTTTCATAAAGAACATGTTCGACATAGTCTTAGAAATCCAACTAAAAATAAATCTATTTGTTAGTTTAAAATAAAACTAAATGAAAAGCCTATCCCAACCTATAGAGAGCATTTAAGCCATTTTTTGATATAAAACCAAGGAAAGATTTTAGTCATAATCATAACTACCTATATAAATACATGTTCTTGAAAAAAAAAACAGAGAGAGAGAGTGAGAATCTAGCTGACTGACATGATGAAAAGATTGATGTCTTCTCCCAAGTACAGGAGTGTCGAAGTAATAAATAACCCGGCAAGATCGGGGTCGAACCATAGGGAGGTTAATTGTACAACAACAACAACAACAACAACAATAACAACAACAACAACAACAACAACAACAACAACAACAACAATAATAATAATAATAATAATAATAATAATAATAATACTAGTAGTAGTAATAAAGAAAAAGAAGGAGAAGAAGAAAAAGATGAGAACTTTGAGATGAAATATTAATGTAAAGATTAAACAATAATAACAAATGTCAAGGTTAGAGATTCCACTAATGGTATGTCAAACAAGTATAATATAAACTCTTATTATTCAATTAGAAACCACACATAAAGAAGGTTCCAATCAGATTATAAATTTTTAACATGATTACATTAGTCATCTTATTCGATTAATGCTAATACTTGTAAATCTCGTCAAGCATTCATGATTATAACTTATGTTAACAACAAATCAAGTTCCTTTCATAGCTCAGGTGTCGGTTATATCATATAGTATGAGCTATGAAAGTGCCAAGCATTTGTTGTACCAAGTGTTATACAACATAAATCAAGATTAGTCATTTAACAAGCAAAGTATTAAAAAGTGAACAAGATAACAAATATACAACATGTTAGTATCAAACATTAAAGCCCATATTAAGTTTACATTATACTTATTCTTACACCATTAGTGTAACCTTTTCACCTTGACATAATTAACTTAGCTAGACATAATGAAAGAAAGAAAAATAGATAAATAAAATAAGAACATAAAAGTTAACTAAGTAAAGGAAAGGAAATGAGAGGCATAAACATAATATTAATGGAAGCAAGGCATAAACATTACAAAAAATACAAAGAGAGAAAGGAAGAGCATGATCTTGATCTGGACACCAAGATGCCTAAATGCATGGCAAATGCCTCCTTTTAAAGGCCAAAATTAGGAACTATTGATTTGATGACTAATTAATAAGTGGGCGGCCAACTCTTAACTTGGTGACAATCCTTATCTTATCTTGTCTGCCCAAAACGTCATTGATAACATCAAAATTAGAGCCACTTGAAAACATGAAAGTTGTAGGCAATTGTCTCACTATCTTTTGTAAAAAATTCAGCTCATTTGGACTTCTAGAACGCTAGATATAGCCGAAATACTGAACAGTGCTCAGGCTAGAGGACAGATTCGGGTTTCTTTGTTGTTGCTACAATTTGGACTTCAAAATGGCCTTTTCAGATCTTGGGCTCTATAGGAAAGATGTAGGCCTGTGTCTTAACTTTCCATCCATATAAAATAGATCTAAATCTGAGATTTATAGCTCCAGATATGACTCAATTACCAAACAATGTTCCGGTTTGGATTGCACCAACATCTCTTTTCTAGGTTTGATCATCTCTTTGGCTTTGCAATTGAAGTTCTTAAAGTCATCAATCAATCCTTTCATTTATGTGATAGGCCTGCATTTAAAATAGAGATTTACCACAAATTAAAGATATCTTATATTATTAGATAGATTATTAGTTAAGGAGTTATTGATACTTCAAGTGCAAAATGATGATATAAAACCATGATAAAAATGCACTTTTGAGTACTAATCACACCCCCCAACTAGTTTATTACTAGTCCCTAGTAATCAAAGCGTTAAAATAGAAAAACAATTTGCAAATTCCACAAAACAAGGTATTCATCATTTAACTTCCATTACTCTATCCAAATAAACAAACTCTTGTTAAATTTATATACCTGCTCAATACTTCTTAACAAGATATTCATAAACCTTTTTTTTGTGCTCAATGTATCAACATATAATTATGGGGCTATTCTTGGAAGAAAACAAAATTTTTGTTCTAATGTTTAAGGTTAACTTCCTTGGGTTGAGATTATTATCTTTTTTTTTAATATACATATAATTTAAAACACCATGCATCTTTAACCCATGTAACGAGCTTTCAGCTAATGACTCCCAGACCAGTTGGTCTTAGGGCATTAGGTGTTAAGACACCCCCACGAGCTTAGTAACTCGGGTCGTAGATACTGATATGTAGATAGTGCAATGTTTGATTCCCTTAATCTTTTCCCCTCAACCTATGTAACAAGCGTTGGGCCAATAGCTTCTAAGTCAATTGACTTTAGGGTATTAGGTGTTAAAACACCCCTTCGGGCTTAATTGCTTAGGTTAGGGAGGCTACGAAACCAAACTTATCTACATTTTTATTATTATCATTTTTTTCTTTTTCTTTTTTTTCCTTTTTCTCTGTTTTTTTTGTTTTTTTTTTAATTATATACTATCCCTTTTCCTTAATTGTTACCTTTAACAAAAGAACATAAATAATGTAATGATCCAATATGCAACCCACAATCATATGTTGAAGTGTGTGTGTGTGTGTGTGTAAATTAAGGTTTAAGAATACATGTTAAATAAGTATATGAGCAGACTTAAGTGATAACAATGCAAGAGTTCATAAATCTAAATATTTCAAGAAGTATTATGATAGACCTTGTTACGAATGATTACTAAGATGCGTCTCAAGCGTCATAAAAGATTCTCCTTACTCTGCCATCATAGTAACAACCATTTTGCACATGCTTTATGAAATAGAAAACATAGTTTTTTTTTTAGCTACTACCCTCTCCCCCCAACTAAAACAAGACATTGTTCTCAATGTTTAAAGGTATAAAGATAGAGTATAAGAGATATCACCTGAAATAACAAACACTGACAAACCTGAAACACACTATAAAAAATATAAGAAACAACAAAACACAATAATAAAACCAAAAGACACAAAGATTCACAAATGGAGGCTCAAATCCAATGTAAGCTTTTTACGACTTTCCTTAGTTGACCAATTTATGCGACTCATGGAAGGATCAATTACAGGAATGAAATATTATAGTTGGTCAATCAATTATTCAGTAGTAGCAGCAGAGATTATGATTTGTCGTGCAGAAGATGTTAGAAACTCCTGTTCCACAACGTGATCAAGAAAAGACAACAACTTATCATAATAACCATTAACATTTAAAAAACCTATGGGTTTATGGTGAATGTGTAGTTGGGGCCCAAGAGGAAATATGAAAGATCTCTTCCAATGTGCCTAGACCACCTGGTAAAGCAATGAAGGCATCAACATGGTTAAACATTGCATTCATTCGAGCTAACATTGTAGAGACCTGAAATTCCTCTCCAATTGTTTTTCCAATGATATCCCCTTGTGCTAAAGCTTCGGGGACGACCCCCAAAACTTGACTACCTCCTAGAAATGTAGCTATTGACACACCTCCCATTAACCTAAGACTGCCTCCCCCATATACTAAATAAATCTTTCTCTCAGCTAACACGTGATCAAGATGATTTGCTGATTCTAAAAATGCCTTTTCTTTCCGAGGATTAGATCCACCGAAAACACAAATATTTCTTATGTGATGACTTGAGGAGCTTGACATTTCTATGCACTTCAATATTTGTTAAATGTATGGGTTAAGTAGAAATGAAAGGAAGAAAAAGAGGGTTTTATAGATGAGAAATTAGAAAGGCAATCATAACACCTATATGTAGGCCAGCTGGAGTCTCACTCTCTCTCTCTCTCTCTCTCTTTTTATTTATTTATTTATTTACTTTTTCAAAAAAAACAAGTATATGTACAGGTAGTTGTGATTGTGGCTCACATCTTCCCTTGGTTTTACGTCCAAGAACGGCTTAAACGCCCTTTATGGGTGAGGGATAGGCTTCCCATCCAGTTTTCTTAAAAACTGGCAAACATGGTCTTTTTTTTTAGTCAGATTCCCAAGACTAAGTCGATCATGTTCTTTATGATATAGTGGCCATAAATCATGAATTACACGATGCACATCTCCACTAGGATGCGTCTCAAGAGTCAATGGAAGGTTATCTAAAGACTCCTTACTCAGGCCATCCTCAATGAATTGTATTTATCTTCACGGTTTATAGATACCATTCCTAAAGAACGACATTGTGTATTACAAGTCCATCTAGCACATTGATGACAAACTTTCAGTCATTTTGCACGACGTTTCTTTGCAAAAGTGTTTTTACCTGTTCCAGGCATGTGTGAGATGAAGGAGTTAGAGGACTCACCTGATAATCGGACTTTTGCTTCAATCAACCAGCGAATATCTTCAGGAATTCCATGATTGATTAACAATCTCAATCTTGTACATTCAGCGACAACATTTTTGCTGCCTTTCTTATCTTTGATTGTGATNGAAGGTTATCTAAAGACTCCTTACTCAGGCCATCCTTAATGAATTGTATTTTATCTTCACGGTTTATAGATACCATTCCTAAAGAACGACATTGTGTATTACAAGTCCATCTAGCACATTGATGACAAACTTTCAGTCATTTTGCACGACGTTTCTTTGCAAAAGTGTTTTTACCTGTTCCAGGCATGTGTGAGATGAAGGAGTTAGAGGACTCACCTGATAATCGGACTTTTGCTTCAATCAACCAGCGAATATCTTCAGGAATTCCATGATTGATTAACAATCTCAATCTTGTACATTCAGCGACAACATTTTTGCTGCCTTTCTTATCTTTGATTGTGATATCAAATTTTTGAAGTAACAAAATCCACCGCACCAATCTAGCCTTAGAATCTTTCTTAGAAAGAAGATATTTCAATGCTGCATGATCACTAAAAACAACAACAGGTGAGCCAATAAGATAAAACCTAAATTTTTCACATGCAAATAATACTGCAAATAATTCTTTTTCAGTGGTGGTATAATTCATTTGAGTATTATTTAAAGTTTTACTTGCATAGTAAATTACATAAGGTTTCTTATCTTTTCTTTGTCCCAAAACAGCACCTACGACATAATCACTAGCATCACACATTATTTCAAAAGGTAATGACCAATCAAGAGGTTGAATGATAGGAGCACAAGTAAGCAAGTTTTTAAGTTTAACAAAGGCTTTTTCACAATGTTCAGTCCATTCAAAAATATTATCCTTTGTTAGAAGGTTACTTAAGGGCTTAGATATTACGCTAAAATCTTTGATGAACCTTCTATAAAAACTAGCATGACCTAAGACTGATCTAACATCTTTAATAGATTTAGGTGTTGGCAAGTTTGCAATTAACTCGATTTTAGATTTGTTAACCTCAATTCCTTTTGATGAAACAATGTAACCAAGTACAATATCGTTTGTTACCATAAAGTGACATTTTTTCCAATTCAGCACAAGATTCTTCTCTTCACACCTGGCCAAAACCTTTTCTAAGTTAGTCAAACAATCATCAAATGAATTGTTAAAAACAGAAAAATCATCCATAAAAATCTCAAGAAAATTTTCAACCATATCACTAAATATATTAAGCATGCATCTTTGAAATGTGGCTGGTGCATTACATAATCCAAAAGGCATCCTTCGATATGCAACTGTACCAAATGGACATGTGAAAATAGTCTTCTCTTGATCTTCCAATGCAATTTCAATTTGATTGTAACCCGAATAGCCATCTAGGAAACAATAAAATTCATGACCTGCAACTCTTTCTAGGATTTGATCCATGAAAGGTAATGGAAAATGATCTTTTCTAGTCATTGAATTAAGTTTCCTATACTCAATGCACATGCGCCAACAAGTATCAGTTCTAGTAGGAATTAACTCATTGTTCTCATTTGTTATCACAGTGACTCCAGACTTCTTGGGTACAACTTGGGTAGGATGACACGACGAAAAGATTGATATCTTCTCCCAAGTGCAGGAGTGTCGAAGTAATAAATCACTCGACAAGACCGGGGTCGAACCACAGGGAGGTTATTGCACAAATTATAAATAACAATAATACAACAACAACAATAATAACAATAACAACAATAATAGTAATAACAACAACAACAACAACAACAACAATAATAATAATAATAATACTAGTAGTAATAATACTAAAAATAATAATAATAAAGAAGAAAAAGAAGAAGATGAGAACTTTGAGATGAAATATTAAAGTAACGATTAAACAATGATAATAACAAAAGTCAAGGTTAGAGGTTCCACTAATGGTATGTCAAACAAGTATAATATAAACTCTTATTATTCAATTGGAAAGCATACATAAAGGAGGTTCCAATTAGATTATAAATTGTTAACATGATACATTAGTCATCTTAATCGATTAATGCTAATACTTGTAAATCTCGTCAAGCATTCATGATTATAACTTATGTTAACAACAAATCAAGTTCCTTTCATAGCTCAAGTGTCGGTTATACCATACAGTATGGGTTATGAAAGTGCCAAGCATTTGTTGTACCAAGTGTTATACAACATAAATCAAGATTTGTAATTTAACAAGCAAAGTATTAAAAAGTGAACAAGATAACAAATATAAAACATGTTAGTATCAAACATTAAAGTCCATATTAAGTTTACATTATACTTATTCTTGCACCATTAGTGTAACCTTTTCACCTTGACATAATTAACTTAGCTAGACATAATAAAAGAAAGAAAAATAGATAAACAAAATAAGAACATAAAAGTTAACTAAGGAAAGGAAATGAAAGGCATAAACATAATATTAATGGAAGCAAAGCATAAACATTACAAAAAATACAAAGAGAGAAAGGAAGAGCATGATCTTGATCTGGACACCAAGATGCCTAAATACATGGCAAATACCTCCTTTTATATGCCAAAATTAGGAACTATTGATTTGATGACTAATTAATAAGTGGGTGGCCAACTCTTGACTTGGTGACAATCCTTATCTTCTCTTGTCTACCCAAAACGTCATTGATAACGTCAAAATTGGAGCCACTTGAAAACATGAAAGTTGTAGGCAATTGTCTCAGCTATCTTGTGTAAAACCGTCAGCTTATTTGGACTTCTAGAACTCCAAGTATGGCCAAAATACTAAACAATACTCGGGCTGGAGGACAGATTCGGGCTTCTTTGTTGTTGCTACAATTTGGACTTCAAAATGGCCTTTTCAGATCTTGAGCTCCATAGGAAAGTTGTAGGCCTATATCTTACCTTTCAATCCATATAAAATGGACCTAAATCTGAGATTTAGAGCTTCAGATATGACTCAATTACTGAACAGTGTTCTGGTTTGGATTGCACTGACATCTCTTTTCTAGGTTTGATCATCTCTTTGCCTTTGCAATTGAAGTTCTTAAAGTCATCAATCAATCCTTTCATTTATGTGATAGGCCTGCATTTAAAATGGACATTTACCATAAATTAATGATATCTTATACTGTTAGATAGATTATTATAAAATGTACTTTAGTTAAGGAGTTATTGATACTTCAAGTGCAAAATGATGATATAAAACCATTATAAAAATGCACTTTTGAGTACTAATCATAGGACTTACCCATTTGTGGTCAGAAATAGGATAAATGATTTCATTATCTAGAAGGTTAATGACTTCATTTTTCACTACTTCTTTCATATTAGGATTTAGCTTTCGTTGCATTTCTCTAGAAGGTTTAGCATTTTCCTCCAAATAAATTTTGTGTGTACAAATCAAAAGACTAATTCCTTTTATATCAGTTATGGTCCATCCCAAAGCATTTTTGTGCTTTTTTAGAGTTTGTAATAACTTACCTTCTTGATGTGCATTAAGTTTGGAAGAGATTATTACCGGAAAAGTTTCATTTTCTCCTAAAAATAAGTATTTAAGATTGGATGGCAATGACTTCAAATCAGGTTTGGGTGGTTGAACACTTGAAGGTATGGATTTAATTGATCGTGGTGGCAATTCCTCAATTTGTGGCCTCCAATTACTTGCCTTCAATTCTTCCTAAAAATAAATCATTTGCAAATCATCAGATTCATCAATCTCAATTTCACTAGAAGTGGTTGGAAACTGATCATGAATTAATTTTTTCAGTAAAGTCCACTTCCAGTAAATCATTATCATCTCTAGGTTGCTTGCAAATGTTAAAAATATTCATTTTCAATGTCATGTTTCCAAATGATAGCTTCATTAGTCCATTCCTACAATTAATCAATGCGTTAGAAGTTGCAAGAAAGGGACGTCCTAAAATAACAGGAAATGAATTACATGCCTCAACAGGTTGTGTGTCCATGACAACAAAATCCACATGATAAATGAATTTATCGACTTGTACTAACATATCTTCAATTATTCCTCTAGGCACTTTTACATATTTATCGGCAAGTAAAAGAGTTATAGAAGTTGGTTTTAACTCACCTAGATTGAGACTCTAAAAAACTGAATATGAAAGTAAATTCACATTAGCACCAAGATCAAATAAGGCTCTTTCAATTTTATGCTCTCCAATAAAGCAAGAAATTATAGGACAACTATGGTCTTTATATTTCAAAGCATTATTGTTCTGAAGAATAGCACTTACTTGTTTGGCTAGAAAGGCTTTCTTTTTCACATTCAATTTCCTCTTCACAGTGCATAGATCTTTCAAAAATTTAGCATAGGAAGGAATCTGTTTAATAGCATCTAGCAAAGGTATATTGATTCTTACCTGTTTGAAAGTTTCAAAAATTTTAGAGTTGTAATTGACGTTTTTTTGTTTGGTCATGGCTTTAGAAAATGGAAGTGCTGGCAAAGAATCAGTCTTTTCTTTGCAATTTTCAGATTCAACCCCTTCCTTACCCTCAGAGATTGACTATGCATTATGGCTTAAAATTAAAATGAGATGCATCAGGAGGAAAAACTATGCATTATGGTGCACTTGTTCTTGTTGGATTCATGTGGTCTCTAAGTGTTCTAACACGATTATTCTCATTATTCTCATTATGAAGTGATTGATTATCTTCTTCGGCTATATTTTCTGAAAATGATGAGGATACCCTACAAAGTCTACCACTTGATGTACATGACCACACTCTCATGCACGTGTAGGAATAGAATAAATGGAAAAGAAAAACAAAAAAAGAAGAAATAAGAAGAAAGAAAAAAAACAAAGTTATATACAAGAAAAAGTGAAAAGAGAAAAATAAACTAAAAATTATAATTTATACAAAACTTACCTCCCCGACAACGGCGCTAAAAACTTGACACGACAAAAAGATTGATGTCTTCTCCCAAGTGTAGGAGTGTCAAAGTAATAAATAACCCGGTAAGACCGGGGTTGAACCACAGGGAGGTTAATTGTACAAATTATAAACAACAATTATAAACAACAACAATAACAACAACAACAACAATAATAATAATAAAGAAAAAGATGAGAACTTTGAGATGGAATATTAATGTAAAGATTAAACAATAATAACAAATGTCAAGGCTAGAGATTCCACTAATAGCATGTCAAACAAGTATAATATAAACTCTTATTATTCAATTGGAAACCACACATAAAGGAGGTTCCAATCAGATTATAAATTTTTAACATGATTACATTAGTCATCTTAATCGATTAATGCTAATACTTGTAAATCTCGTCAAGCATTCATGATTATAACTTATGTTAATAACAAATCAAGTTCCTTTCATAGCTCAGGTGTCGGTTATACCATACATTATGAGCTATGAAAGTGTCAAGCATTTGTTGTACCAAGTGTTATACAACATAAATCAAGATTAGTCATTTAATAAGCAAAGTATTAAAAAGTGAACAAGATAACAAATATACAACATGTTAGTATCAAACATTAAAGCCTATATTAAGTTTACATTATACTTATTCTTACACCATTAGTGTAACCTTTTCACCTTGATATAATTAACTTAGCTAGACATAATGAAAGAAAGAAAAATAGATAAACAAAATAAGAACATAAAAGTTAACTAAGGAAAGGAAATGAAAGGCATAAACATAATATTAATGGAAGCAAAGTATAAACATTACAAAAAATACAAAGAGAGAAAAGAAAAGCATGATCTTGATCTGGACACCAAGATGCCTAAATGCATGGCAAATGCCTCCTTTTATATGCCAAAATTGGGAACTATTGATTTGATGACTAATTAATAAGTGGGTGGTCAACTCTTGACTTGGTGACAATCCTTATCTTCTCTTGTCTGCCCAAAACGTCATTGATGACGTTAAACTTAGAGCCACTTAAAAACATGAAATTGTAGGCAATTGTCTCAGCTATCTTATGTAAAAAATCCAGCTCATTTGGACTTCTAGAACGCCAAATATGGTAAAAATACTGAACAGTGCTCGGGCTGGAGGACATATTCGAGTTTCTTTGTTGTTGCTACAATTTGGACTTTAAAATGGCCTTTTCAGATCTTGGGCTCCATAGGAAAGTTATAGGCCTATGTCTTACCTTTCCATCCATATAAAATGGACCTAAATCTGAGATTTAGAACTTCATATATGACTCAATTACTGAACAGTGTTCCGATTTGGATTGCACTGACATCTCTTTTCTAGGTTTGATCATCTCTTTGCCTTTACAATTGAAGTTCTTAAAGTCATCAATCAATCCTTTCATTTATGTGATAGGACTGCATTTAAAATGGATATTTACCATAAATTAAAAGTATCTCATATTTTATGTGATAGGACTGCATTTAAAATGGATATTTACCATAAATTAAAAGTATCTCATATTATTAGATAGATTATTATAAAATGTACTTTAGTTAAGGAGTTATTGATACTTCAAGTGCAAAATGATGATATAAAACCATGATAAAAATGCATTTTTGAGTACTAATCACTGACCTTCATATAGGTGGTATGATTGCATTTTTAAATTCTCATATATAAAATTGTCTCTTCCTTTCCTTCATTTCTATTCAACCTATACATTCTACAGATATAGAAATATATAGAAATGAGAGGTCCTTCAAGTCATCAAATAAAAAATATTTATGTTTTTGGTGGATATCCAAGCCTAGGAAAAAAAAAGAAGTTTTTAGAATAAGTGTATCATCCTGGTCAGGTATTAGCTGAGAGAAAGATTCATTTAATGTATAAGGGAGGCAACCTTGGTCTAGTGAGGAGTGTGTCAACATCTACTTTTTTAGGAGATAGTAATTAGAACTTAAAAATGCATTTTTATCAAGGTTTTGTATCAATATTTTACAGTTGAAGTATCAATAACCCCTTAACTAAAGCATGTTTTATAATAACAAGTCTGATATTATAAGATACCTTTAATTTATGGTAAATGTTCATCTTAAATGCAGGCCTATTACATAAATCAAATGATTGATTAATGAGCTCAACTACTAAAATAAAGAAAACAAAGAGAGGGCTAAGTTTAGAAAAGAAATGTTGGTTTAATCCAAATTAGAAGATATCTAGAGTTGTAGAACTTGGATTTAGGCCGCTTTGTATGGATAGAAAGTTAAGACAAAGACTTAAAACATTCATCAATTATCCAAAACTCAATTTTTCCATTTAAAAATCCAAATTTTAGCATCAAAAGAAAAGTCTGAACCATCCTATAGCTCAAAAACTATTCAGTGTTTAACTCATATCTTGAGTTCTAGAAGTCCAAATGACTTAATTTTTTTAAAAAAAAAACTGAAATAATTTTCTAAACCTTTCATGATTCAAGTCTGTTCAAATTTTACTGTTAGCACTAACCTTTTATTCAAACAAGAAGATAAGGATTGTTACCAAGTCAAGATGTGACCACTCACTCAATAATTAATCAACAAATCAATAGTTTTTAATTATGGCCTATAATAAGAAGCATTTGCCATGTATTTAGGCATCTTGGTTTTCAGATCAAGATCATGTTCTTGCTCTTTTTCTTTCTATTTTTGTAATATTTAAGTTATGCTTTCATTAATCTTTTGTTTATGCTTTCCATTTCCTTTCCTTTACTTAGTTAACTTAGATCTTATTTAAGTTTTTGTCTTGTTTATTTATGTTTTTATTATTATGTTTAGTTAAGTTTATTATGTCAAGGTAAAAATATTACATTAATGGAGTAAGAATAAGTATAGTATAAATTCAACATGGATTTTAATGTTTGATACTAAGTAAAAAGAAGTATAGTGTAAACTCAACATGAACTTTAATGTTGATGCTAACATGTTTTATATTTGTTATCTTGTTCACTCTTAATACTTTACTTCTTAAATGGTTAATCTAGATTTATGTTGTTTAACACTTGGTACAATAAATACTTGACACTTTCATAACCCAACCGTATGGTATAACCGATAGTTGTTCTATGAAAAGAACTTGATTTGTTGTTAACATAAATTATAATCATGAATACTTGACAACATTTACAAGTATTAATATTATTCAAATAAGATAACCAATGTAATCATGTTAAATTTATAATTCAATTAGAACCTTATTTATGTGGTTTCCAATTGAGTAATAGAAAGAATTTATACTATACTTGTTTAAAGTACCATTAATCAATCCTCTAATCTTGACAATTATTTTATCCTTGTTTATTACTTACATTAATCTTATAATCTTAAAGTCCTCTTTAACTTCTTATTATTCTTATTGTTGTTGTTATTGTTCTTATTTATAATTTATATAGTTAACCTCCTAGTGGTTCGACCCCAATCTTGCTAGGTTATTTATTATTTCTATACTCTTACACTTAGGAGAAGATATCAATCTTTTGGTCGTGTCATATAACCAACACCTGTACTATAAAAGAAACTTAATTTGTTATTAACATAAGTTCTAATCATAAATACCTAATAACATTTACAAGTATTAATATTATTTGAATAAGATAACTAATGTAATCATATTAACTATTTGTAATCTGATTAGAACCTTCTTTGTGTATGGTTTCTAGTTGAGTAATAAAAAGAATTTATAATATACTTGTCTGAAATACCATTAATGAATCCTCTAACCTTGATATTTGTTTCTATCATTGCTTAATCCTCATATTAATCTTACATCTTAAAGTCTTCTTTAACTTATTATTATTATTATTATTATATAGTTAACCTCCCTATGGTTCGACCTTAGTTTTGTTGAATTATTTATTACTTTGACACTCCTATACTTGGGAGAAGACATCAATCTTTTAATCGTGTCATTACACCAATAAAATAATTAAATATGAGGCTTGCATTTATGTTTAGGGTTTGCTTTAAAAATAAAGATAAAAAGGCTAAATGTTTATGGAGATTCAATTAAAGTCATTTTCTAAGTGAAATGGGAATGATAGACAAAGGATGAAAAATCAAGGTCATATAGGAATACATCACCAAACTCGTATAACTTTGAAGAAATAGATTTTACATACGTAGAGAGAGACAAGAACCACTTTGATGACACTTTGAAAACCTTAGCATTCATGACCAAAATAGATCGTGGGATCAAAATATAGCTTATATACATGGAAATCAAGAATTCTCCAGCCATACCTATTTGATAAAAGAGGAAATGGATGGGAAACCTTGGCACCATAATATTAAACAATTTTTCCAATACTAAAAATACCTTTTAGGGGCATCCAAGGTCAACACAAAAACCTTAAAGAGAATGACAATGGAATACTATCTAAATAGGAAACTTTTATACAAAAGGTCATTTGATGGAACCTTGCTAAGATGATTAATGAAAAATAAAGCTAAAAGAGCTTTACAAGAATTCTATAAAGGGATTTATAGCATTATGCAAATGAGCATATGATGAGTAAAAAAATATAAGGATTTGGTTATTTCTAAATGACAATAGGAAGAGATTGTATAGACCATGTTAGAAGATGTTATAAATTCCAAGTGTATAGTGACAAGATTAATGTGCCTTCAACTCTTTTACTTAACATGTTATCTAATTGGTACTTAAAAGTGTATTTTTATCAAGGTTTTATATCATTATTTTGCACTTGAAGTATCAATAACTTTTTAACTAAAACATGTTTTATAATACAAGTCTGATACCATAAAATACCTTTAATTTATGGTAAATATTCATTTAAAATATAAGCTTGTCGTATAATTGATTAATAAGTTGAAGTATTGAAATTAAAACATAAAGAGAGGGCTAAACTTACAAAAAAGATGTTAGTGTAGTCTAAACTAGAACACAGCTCGGTAATTGGGTTATATATGGAGCTATAGATTTTAGATTTAGGTATGCTTTATATAGATGGAAAGAGAAGACATGGGCCTAAAACTTTTATTGGAAGTTAAGACTCAATTTTTTTGTTTGAAAGTCCAAATCTTAGTAACAATATAGAAGTTCGAATCTATCCTGCAACCTAGACACTGTTCAGTGTTCAGTTCATATCTCAAGTTCTAAACATCCAAATAACCTCAATTTTATTTTATTTTTTAAATTGAGACAATTTCCTAGAACTTTCATATGAAAGTCTGGTTTAAATTTTAACGTTATCAATAACGTTGTATTTAGATAAGAAGATAAGGATATTCACAAAATCAAGAGTTAGTCACTCACTCATCAATTAATCATCAAATTAATAGTTTCTAATTTTGGCCTATAAAAGGAGGCATTTGCCATGTATTTAGGTATCTTGATTTCCAGATCAAAATCATGCTCTTGCTTTCTCTCTTTGTATTTTTGTAATGCTTATGTTTTGTTTTTATTAATATCTTGTTTATGCCCTTTAATTCCTTTCTTTTACTAAGTTAACTTTTATCTTATTTATGTTCTTATCTTGTTTATTTATGTTTCTCTCTTTCATTATGTATAGTTGAGTTTATTATGTCAAGTTAAAAAGATTACACTAATAATGTAAGAATAAGTATAGTGTAAACTTAATATGGACTTTAATATTTGATACTAATATGTTTTGTATTTGCTATATTGTTCACTTTTAATACTTTGATTGTTAAATAGTTAATCTAGATTTATGTTGTATAGCATTTGGTACAACAAATACTTAACACTTTCATAACTCAACTATATAGTATAACCTACACCTATACTATGAAAAAAAACTTGATTTGTTGTTAACATAAGTTATAATCATGAATGCCTGAAAAGATTTACAGTATTAGCATTATTCAAATAAGATAACTAATGTAATTAACACGACCAAAAAATTGATATTTTCTCCCAAATGCAGGAGTGTCGAAGTAATAAATAACCTAGCAAGATCAGAGTCGAACCACAAAAAGGTTAATTGTATAAATTATAAATAACAATAATACAACAACAACAACAATAATAATAGTAGCGGCACCAACAGCAGTTGTAGTAATAATAATAATAATAATAATGAAGAAGAAGAATATAAAGAAGAAGAAAAAAAAGAAGAAATTGATGAGAAATTTAAGATGGAAGATTAATATAACAATTAAACAATGATAATAACAAATATCAAGGTTAGAGGATCCACTAATGATATGTCAAACAAGTATAATATAAACTCTTATTATTCAATTGGAAACCACACACAAAGAAAGTTCCAATCAGATTATAAATTATAAACATGATTACATTAGTTATCTTATTTGATTAATGTTAATACTTGTAAATCTCGTCAGGCATTCATGATTATAACTTTTGTTGACAACAAATCAAGTTCCTTTCATAGCTCAGGTGTCTGTTATACCATACAGTATGGGTTATAAAAGTGCCAAGTATTTTTTGCACTAAATGTTATACAGTATAAATCTAGATTAATCATTTAACAAGCAATGTATTAAAGAGTAAACAAGATAACAAATATAAAACATGTCAGTATCTAACAAAAATCCATGTTAAGTTTATATTATACTTAGTCTTACACCATTAGTATAAACTTTTCACCTTAACGTAATAAACTTAGCTAAACATGGTAAAAGAGAGAAACATAAATAAACAAGATAAGAATATAAATAAGATAAAAGTTAAGTAAGTTAAGGAAGGGAATTGAAAGACATAAATAAGATATTAATAAAAATAAAACTTAAGCATTACAAAAATACAAAGAGAGAAAGCAAAAGCATGATCTTGATCTAAAAATGAAGATGCCTAAATGCATAACAAATGTCTCCTTTTATAGGTCAAAATTAAAAACTATTGATTTGATAACTAATTGATGAATCCACATAGCTCAATTAAAAATTGTGATAGCAATGTTGAAAATTTCACCAAGAAGGTTATTATAGAATTATTTGAAAAGTGAAAAGTCAAGCACTTTAACTCCTCTTCATATATGCCTAAAACGCATGGTATTGTAGAGGTCGCAAATAAAAACATTAAAAAGATCATTCACAAAATAGTAATCATATATAAAGACTGGTTTGAGATGCTTCCCTTCAGTCTCTAATGATATTATATTACAATAACAACCTTAACTAAAGCTATTTTGTACTTTTAATTTATAAGATAAAGGCATCGAAGCATTTAGAAATAGAAACTGTTTCCTTAGAGTTCTAATTAAAATTAAATTAGAAGTTTTTAAATAGGCTAAAATGCAGTATGAATAACTAAATACAATCAACAAAAAAAAATTAGTTGTAATTTTCCACCATCAATTGTATCAGAAAAGGATAGCTAAGGCTAAAAAAATTAGTCCAACTAGGAAAATTCATAGATGAGGATCTTGTGTTAAGAAAAATTATGTCACTACCAGGTGGAAACTAAAGTAAATAGACACTAAACTATGAAGATTTATATATAATAAATAAAGCTTTCTAATGAAAAACATTGATATTGACCATAATAGATGGAGAGTATTTGATTATGCCTGTAAATTATTTTTCTGTTAAGAAATACTATGTATAAATCTAAAAGTTTTTATCATATCAATTTATCTTTAAAAAATGCCAAAACTACTTTCAAAAACACCAAAAGAAAAAAAATCTAAAATATTTACTCTTAAAAATCCAAAATATTTACTCTTAAAGTTGGTTGGATAAAAAAATTTCAAGTTTGATTAGGTAAGATAACTTTTCTACGATATTATACATCAAAATTAAAGTGAAATTACATAACCAAAACCAAAATTATTGAATTAGTAAGATTTGAAAGGGGTTTTTTTAATGAATAAGATGCTTAATTGAAAAAACAATTGCATCTTATATCAAACTTGGATTTCAATTGAATTTGTTTTAAGTCTAGGGACCATTTTGAGAAAAGTAAAAGCTTAAGGCTCATTTGAAGTCATACCAAGGACCTAATTGGGTTGATTTAATTGTTTAATTTTGATGAAAGGCCTATTGTAAAAATCAGAACTTGCAGGGGGATTAACTTTGAAAAGAAATAAACTTCAGAGAACATTGTGGAAATTTGACAGAACTAGGCAACACTACTTCGGTATCAGGTATATATATATATATATATATTTATCACTCTCCCTGTATGTCTTTTACTCCCAACACAGAAATCAAAGAGAGACTAAAAGACTCCCCGCCGCTGTCAAAACGTAGCCCTTATTTGTGGCTCAAACTAGACCTTAAACTGTTAAGCCCTCTAAACTCTCAAGACCATTACCCTCATTGCTATTGGTTTATCTAATCTAGGTGTTGTTTTAGGTAATTTTATTGTCGGCCTCTCATAAGCATTGGCGTCGTTTGGTAATCCTTGCTTTGCACTTCTCTTCTTTCTTCTTTTTTCGCTTTTGGTTTTGTTTTTTCTGTGGTTTTTTTTATTATTTTTTTTTATATCAGCACGTATCTCACTAACTCTTACAAGGAAAACACCTCATGCTCCCTCTTGTACTAGGACTTCTGGTCCTGACTTTGTCCTGGCCTTTCTATGGTTTGGTTTCATTGTCTAGGCATTCAACGACCTAGTTTCATTCAGGTAGGTCAGTTTCTTAGTTCTATAAATAGTCTTTAGGGCTTTGAGAAAAGAGAGAGAGATGAAGAAAGAAGAAAAAAACAGGGGTGGAAAATAAAGAGAAAAGGAGGGGAAAAAAGAGAGAGATATTCGAGAAATTTAAGAGAGAGATAGTTAGATGAATTACAATGAGTGAAAGGAAGTCTAATTTTTTTCGATAAGATTAGGATTCTCTAGGTTTCAAGTTTTGTGTAAAGCAAAGAGGAAATCGGTTCCACCATCACTAAAACCCTCTTTTTTACTTTCTGAATGACATGCTTTAAAACATGCATCTTGTGTCTGATGTTTTTTTTTTTAATAATTTATGCTACTTTCCAGAAATTGCTTGCAGTTTTATGTTCATACCTTGAGTTTCCTTCCATGTGGATTTACTTGTCTTGGTACATTGCATGTGATTGTGGCCTTTTTGTTGAAAATTTATGGTCTCTCTATGTGATGGACAGTACTAATGTTTTTATTTATATGGGTTTAAACTTGCAAAAAAGATGGCACCATGTTGAATGTTGTTAACTCTCCTGTGGGTGACATTGTTGGTGTCTTAAATTCCTGTGCTTGAAAGTATAACAATTGCTTCTTTAAAATATCTATTTTTTGTCAAGTTTGGTTTGAGGCTGACATGATTTAAATGGACACTACTGGATGGTTATCGATTTTTCTAGAGTTGGAACTTTGAAAATCAGAAGTAGACCAACATTTGGTGAACAGTTTGGTTGCTCCTTTTGAAACTAGGTGTAACTTTTTGACAATCTTGCTCTATGAAGTTTACTGTAATGTAATAAATGTTCTTCCTCTGTTGTTGTTTATATCATGTTATAATGCATTTATAACTCTCAGTTTAGTGTTTTTGAGTTAGTTGAGTCTAATCTAAACCAAAATAAGTCTTTTAAAAGATTTATTCATCTTCTAGTTTTTTTTTTTTTTTTTGAAACGGTTCCTATTTATTTTCCTACATTTTTAGCTGAGAACCTTATAATAGTTCTCATTTTATAGTTCGTATGTTCTTGGTCATCCACTTACTGTTACACCATCAAACTTTTATTCCAAGTTGAGTTTTATCTAAAGCAACAAAGGTTCCTAGGCTGTTTGCTCTTGATTTTCAACCCTAAAATCATGGAGACCCTTCACTCATGTATTTTTAAGCCACGAAACAAGTAGATAAAGCCCATCAGGTTTTGGCCTGTATTTAAATACCTATTAGGCTGATATTTTATATTTCAAAACAAAAATTCACTTCTATTTTATTTAGAATATCACTTTAAAATGTTTTGGTTATTCACCTTAGTATATAAAATAAAATGACTTAATATTTTTCATTGCTTTGGGTATTAGAAAGTAGCTTCTTCTTGGGCTTTTTAAAAACACTTGGTTGTTAACTTGTAGGTGTTCAAAGTATATAGACTTTAAAGGGGTCATGACTTTAGATGTTAAGAGAAGCAATGCTTTTCATCTTGCTTTTAAGGAAAGAAAATGATTCTTAAGATCTATAAATCTAATTTTCATCAAAAAGATAGAAGTATTAGTTCTTCAAATAATTTTCATAAAAAAATGCTTGACAAAAAAAATAAAAAGGAGGATTGTTCATTTGTTGTGTGTTAATATTAATGAGGGGGAACTAAAGCAATATATAAAAATTCAAAAGGTGAAATGTTAAATAGCACACCTCAATAATGAATCTCATTAAGGTCACTGTCAAAACTTTATGCAAAAAGGATCGTAGTGTTACTAGATTCGAACCTAGGTTGATGAACTCATGAGCAGTCTTTGCTTGGATAGAACTGGGATACACAAGCTTTGATTTAACCATGGCGAGTGAATTTGGGTATTATATAAATGAGCTTGAACAAAACAGTGGCCATAGATCCTTTCTAAGATCCGAGTTTAAAGAGCCGAACATAAATTTATTGGTAAACTAATGATCAATAATGACCGAGAGAAGTCAATCATAGACATGTTAATACGAACCAACTATTAAGGGTTAAACTTGTCGTGGACTTGTTATCATTCTAGTAGATAAATAGTAGAATGGGAGCAACAGATTGATAGGAATATGGAGCAGGTAACAATATAACTTATGTTTTAAGGTGATAATATAATTTTTTTATAATTTAGTAAATTTTAATATAAAATAATTATTTATTAATTTTTAATGGTTTATTTTTAAGCATTTTAAGATTTTAATAATGAAAGTAAAGTATGGATAAGGTACATTATATTGATTTAAAATGATTTAAGAAGCTCAATTAATATTATTTTGAGTTTTGTAGGTAGTATAAGTACGAAATGTAATTGGAAAATGGTTTCTCACATAATTTTTCATTTGTAATTCTACAAAATTAATAGCATGATATTCTATTAGCCCAAAAAAAAAAATTAACTTCTATCAAATTACAACAGTGATATTGTTCTTGTTGGTATTGAATTTGAATAAAAGTATTTCAAAACTAGGATTATTACATTATAATTACAATATATATTAAAATATTTAGGTAAAATATTATTGCAATCCATAGGAATCCAATTTTCATCCTTTTTTTTTCAACAACAGCCTTTCATGTTTAAATTAATGATCATTTTATTAAAATTTGTTAAGGAAAGAGAAAATTCAACAAAAAAACATAAAGTATAAAAACAAAGAGAAATCTAATGGACAATATCAAATTTGATGGAAAAGGTTACGTCTAGTTTATCTACGTTTTTTTTTAACTTGAGTCTTTTTATTGTTTTTAATTTTAATTTTAATTAAAAAAATATTTTTTTTAATATTATAGTTCTTGAAATTAGAAGAAGAGAAATAAAGTCTTCTAAAAATGATAAAAACAGAAAAAGTTCAGTTTGACCACTCTTTAACAATGAAATTTGTTGTCTTTTATGTAAATAATTTTTTTTGTATAAGTTCAATGGTAGTAGTTTTGAATCTTTGTCTTAGTTAAAAAATTAAATTAGGGTTCAAATATAATTTTTTTCTTGTTTGATTTTTTATTTTTAGATCTTTTTGAATTGATAAATTAGTTTTTTTATATTCTAAAAGTATTTATTAGGGTTTTTTTTATTTAATATATCTTGTATTCAATCAATTGATTACACATGAAATTATTTTATTCATATAAATATATATTTATTATTAATAAAAGGTTAATTTATCTTTAATATGTGTATAGTATTAGATTTATTAATCTAATATCCAGAGTAAATATAAATTTCATGAGACAAAAATATTTTGGAAAGAAAATTCTAAAAGTTATTACAATTATAAGATTCTTATTATATTAAAATTTTATTTTTAAAATATTTCTGGTTGATGATTTTTTAAATATTGGTCACTTATTAGAATCATAGAGACTAATACATATTATTATTTTTTTCTTTATGAAAGAAAGTAGGGGTATTTTTTTTTACAAAATATAAGAAATTTTATAGATCAAAATAAAATATAGCTAGAAACTAGTAAGTCAACTATACAGCTATATACAAACCAGTGAAAAGGAATATATTCCTGTGAGATAAAGAAACGGATTCCTTAAAACAAAGACCTAAATGAGCTAGCAACCAACAGGTAAGAACCATTATAGCAGGTAAAATCAAAAGCTACTTGCATCCAGTAACACTTGATTACTAGAGAAGAACTTAAAATACTAGCAAGAGACCAAACATCAATAAAGGCTCTGACTTAATCACTACCAGAGCAAATCACTCATAAATATATCAGCAAACATAAACCAGCTGATTAATACTTAAGAAAATATTTTTATAAATATTTTATATCATTATTTTATACTTGAAGTATCAATAACTTCTTAACTAAAATATATTTTATAATAACATATCTAATAATACAAGATACATTTAACTTGTGGTAAATATTTATTTTAAATACAGACCTATCATATAAATAAAAGGATTGATTGATGAATTTAAGAATTAAGTGATAACCAAACTTAGAAAAGACATGCGATTACAGTTCAAATCAGAATACTATTCAGTAATTAAGTCGTATGTAGAGCTGTAGATCTTGGATTTAGGTTCATTTTATATGGATAAAAATGTTAGATATAGGCCTATAACTTTAATGGGAGTTTAAGATTTAAAAAGGTATTTTTAAGTCCAAATTATAGCAACAATGAAGAAGTTTGAATCTGTCCTATAGCCTGAACATTGTTTAGTATTTGATCCATATCTAGAGTTCTAAAAGTCCAAATGACCTTCAATTTTTCTTGGAAAAGATGAGATAATTTTTTAAAACTTTTATTTTTTTAAGTTGTTTCAATTATGATGTTATTGATGGTATTTTGGGCACATAAGAGAAGGTAAAGATTTGTCACCAAGTCAAGAGCTGGCTATCCACTTATCAATTAGTCATCAAATTAATAGTTTTTAATTTTGGTCTATAACAATTTTTCAATTATTTAGGCATTTTAATTTTTAGATCAATATCATACTTTTACTTTCTCTTTTTGTATTTTGATAATGCTTAAGTTTTGTTTTCATTAATATCTTGTTCATGTCTTTCATTTCTTTTTCTTTACTTAGTTAAATTTTATTTTATTTATGTTCTTATGTTGTTTATTTATGTTTCTTTTCTTCATTATGTTTAACTAAATTTATTATGTTAAGGTGAAAAGGTTATATTAATGGTGTAAGAATAAATATAGTGTAAACTTAATATGGACTTTAATGTTTGATACTAACATGTTTTGCATTTAATATCTTGTTAACTCTTTAATACTTAACTTATTAAATGACTAATCTAAATTTATATTGTATAACACTTGGAATATCAAATACTTGGCACTTCTATAGGTCATACTATATAGTATAACCAACACCTGAGTTATGAAAGATACTAGATTTGTTGTTAACATAAGTTATAATTATGCATGTCTGATAACATTTTTACAAGTATTAACATTATTCTAATAAAATAACTAATGTAATTATATTAATAATTTATAATCTAATTGGAACCTCTTTTGTGTATGGTTTCCAATTGAATAATAAGAGTTTATACTATACTTGTTTGACATACCATTAATGAATCTTCTAATCTTGACATTTATTGTTATTGATTAATCCTTATATTAATTTTTCATATCGAAGTTCTCTTCAACTTTTTCTTTATTATTATTATTATTATTATTATTATTATTAATACTACCACTACTACTGTTATTATTTTTGTTGTTGTATTATTATTATTTATAATTTATACAATTAACTTCCTCATGGTTCGATTATGGTCTTGCCAAGTTATATATTACTTCAACACTCCTACACTTTGAAAAAAACATCAATCTTTTGGTCGTATCAAGGTTTTGGCATTGTTGCCGGGAAGGTAAGTTCTTGTACAAATTATACTATTTATTTTATTTTCTCTTTTTCACTTTTCTTGTATATAATTTTATTTTTTTCTCTTTTTTTCCTTCCTTTTATTCTACTCCTACATGACACGACCAAAATATTGATGTCTTTTTCTAAGTGCAGGAGTGTCGAAGTGATAAATAACCCGACAAGACCAGGGTCGAACGATAGAAAAGTTAATTGTATAAATTATAAATAACAATAATGTAACAACAACAATAGTAGTAGTAGTAATACTAATATTACTACTACTAATAGTAATAATAATAAGAATATAAATAGTAGTAGTAACAATAAAATAAAAGAATAAGAAGAAAAGGATGAAAAAGAAGTTGATGAGAACTTTGGGATGGAAGATTAATGTAATGATTAAACAATGATAACAATAAATGTCAAGGTTAGAAGATCCATTAATAGTAGGTCAAACAAGTATAGTATAAACTCTTATTATTCAATAAGAAATCACACACAAAGTAAGTTCCAATCAAATTATAAATTATTAATATGATTATATTAGTTATCTTGTTTAATTAATATTAATACTTGTAAATCTCATCAAGCATTCATGATTATAACTTATGTTAATGACACGACAAAGAGATTGATGTCTTCTCCCAAGTGCAGGAGTGTCGAAGTAATAAATAACCCGGCAAGACTGGGGTCGAACCACAGGGAGGTTATTGTACAAATTATAAATAACAACAACAACAATAATAATAATAATAATAATAATAATAATAATAAAGAAAGAGAAGAAGATGATGATGATGATGAGAACTTGGAGATAGAATATTAAAGTAAAAATTAAACAATGATAATAACTAATGTCAAGGTTAGAGGTTCCACTAATGGTATTTCAAACAAGTATAGTATAAACTCTTATTGTTCAATTGGAAACCACACATAAAGGAGGTTCCAATTAGATTATAGATTGTTAACATGATTACATTAGTCATCTTATTCAATTAATGCTAATACTTGTAAATTTCGTCAAGCATTCATGATTATAACTTATGTTAACAACAAATCAAGTTCCTTTCATAGCTCAG